>PVLC010005462.1:0-39488 GCA_004027655.1 Graphiurus murinus
AGGAGCCAAAAATATACACTGGAAAAAGGATAGCCTCTTTAACAAATGGTGTTGGCAAAACTGGTTAACCATATGCAGGAAACTGGAAATAAACCCCACTTTCTCACCCTGCACAAGAGTCAACTCAAGGTGGATCAAGGACCTGGATGTCAGACCAGAGACCTTGCAGCTACTTGAAGAGGGCATAGGACCAACACTTCAACACATAGGGACAGGTAAAAACTTTCTCAACAAGACCCCAAAAGCACAAGCAGCTCAAAGGAAGATCAACACATGGGATTGCATTAAACTGAAGAGCTTCTGCACAGCAAAGGAAACTATCAAGAACCTCAACAGAGAGCCTACAGAGTGGGAGAAAACTTTTGCCAGTTACACTTCAGATAGAGGTCTAATATCTAGGATATACAAAGATCTCAAGAAAATCGCAACTAAGAAAGCAAATAACCCAATCAAAAAATGGGCAAAGGATCTAAATATACACTTCACAGAAGAAGAAATACAAATGGCCAATAAATGTATGAGGAAATGTTCCACATCATTGGCAATCAGGAAGATGCAAATCAAAACTACCCTGAGATTTCACCTAACTCCAGTCAGAATGGCAATCATAAAAAACATGAAAAAGAACACCTGCTGGCGAGGGTGTGGAGAAGTGGGAACCCCAATACATTCTTGGTGGCATTGCAAACTTGTGCAACCACTGTGGAAAACAGTATGGAGGATCCTCAGATGAATGGGAATGAACCTACCATATGACCCTGCAATACCACTACTGCGTATATACCCAAAAGAATGGAAACCAAATTATCAGACCGATGCTGTGTATCTATGTTTATAGCTGCACAATTCATAATAGCCAAACTACGGAAGCAGCCAAAATGTCCAACCACAGATGAATGGATTACAAAACTATGGGATATGTACACAATGGGATTTTACTCAGCCATAAAGAAGAACAAAATCCTGTTATTTGCAGGGAAATGGATGCAACTGGAAAACATTATGTTAAGTGAGATTAGTCAGTCACAAAGAGTAAAGAAGCATATGTTCTCCCTAATATGCGGATGCTAGGGAGAAGATGGGGCATAGGAGGGTCTCCAGATGAAAAGGAGAGATCCTCGATAAGCAAAGAAGTTGATTTAATTTTTGGATGCATGGGGCAGAGGGACACCCTAAGGCACATGATGTACTTACACAATCATATCAAGGTCACTCACTGAAGTGAACCTGAGGGGGAGGGAGGGGGAAGGAAAGGGATGGGAATTGGGGGAGGGGTCAAATGAGAATTGTGTGCAAATATGTTGTTAACAACTTGTACTTAACAAAGATGTATGCTATATTGCACGAATTACTACAATAAAAAATTAAAAAAAAAAAAAAGAAAAACATTTAGTACCTCTGTGTATATACCTGGAATGGTGTTGAGAAGAGGGGTGTGTTCTGTCAGGAACTATCTGGCCTGTCAGTTTTCACTGCGTCAGTATTTCTCAATTGTCTAGCAAAGCTTGTGTTTTAACCATCTCAATTCTTATTCGGGTTTATAAATCGTAAAATTGTGAATTTAATCACAGAGGAAAATTTTAGAAAATAGGTTACAGATAATAATCTTTAAGAAATGAGCTGTTTTAATTATATGCAATTTTATAAATAAGGTCTTAGTTTCAGAGGTAAAACTTTATACTTTTTCCCTTACATGTTATATAATTTGGAAGTATTTTAAAGCTCATGATAAATACTTCTTGGTACAATATAGATATTTTAGAAGCATTTAAAGCTACAAATATATTAAATAAATATGCCATCATTTGTTTTGTGGTTGCTTTTATTAGATCACTACTTACTAGGCTATAAAATACTAGTAGTTGCTCAAGAACCATGCAGGAGGTATCACAATACCTGACTTCAAACTCTACTACAAAGCCACAGTAATAAAAACAGCATGGTATTGGCACAAAAACAGACACATAGACCAATGGAGCAGAATAGAATACTCAGAAACAGACCCACAGGTTTACAGTCCTGATTTTTGACAAAGGAGCCAAAAATATACACTGGAAAAAAGATAGCCTCTTTAACAAATGGTGTTGGCAAAACTGGTTAACCATATGCAGGAAACTGGAAATAAACCCCACTTTCTCACCCTGCACAAGAGTCAACTCAAGGTGGATCAAAGACCTGGAAGTTAGGTCGGAGACCTTGCAACTACTTGAAGAGGGCATAGGACCAACACTTCAACACATAGGCACAAGTAAAAACTTTCTCAACAAGACCTCCAAAGCACAAGCAACTCAAAGGAAGATCAATATATGGGATTGCATTATACTAAGGAGCTTCTGTGCAGCAAAGGAAACTGTCAAGAACCTCAACAGAGAGCCTACAGAGTGGAAGAAGATTTTTGCCAGTTACTCTACAGATAGAGGTCTAATATCTAGGATATATAAAGAACTCAAGAAAATCACAACCAAGAAAACAAATAACACAATTAAAAAATGGGCAAAGGATCTAAATAGACACTTCACAGAAGAAGAAATACAAATGGCCAATAAATGTATGAGGAAATGTTCCACATCACTAGCAGTCAGAGAAATGCAAATCAAAACCACCTTGAGATTTCACCTAACCCCAATCAGAATGGCAATCATCAAAAACACAAGCAACAACAACTGCTGGCAAGGATCTGGAGAAGTGGGAACTCTAATACATTGTTGGTGGGACTGCAAACTAGTGCAACCACTTTGGAAAACAGTATGGAGGATCCTCAGACAAATAGGAATGAGCCTACCTACCATATGATCCAGCAATACCACTTCTGGGTATCTACCCAAAAGAACAGAAACCAAACTATCAGACCAACGCATGTGTATCTATGTTTATAGTTGTGCAATTCATAATAGCCAAACTATGGAAGCAGCCAAAATGTCCAACCACAGATGAATGGATTACAAAACTGTGGGATATGTACATAATGGGATTTTACTCAGCCATAAAGAAGAACAAAATCATGTTATTTGCAGGGAAATGGATGCAACTGGAAAACATTATGTTAAGTGAGATTAGTCAGTCACAAAGAGTAAGGAAGCATATGTTCTCCCTAATATGTGGATGCTAGGGAGAAGATGGGGCATAAGAGGGACTTCAGATGGAAAAGGAGAGACCCTCAATAAACAATGAAGTTCTTTTAACCGAAAGGGATTGACGGGGGGGGGGGGGACACCCTAATGTACATCAAGGTTACTCACTAAATTGAACCTGAGAGGGAGGGAGGGGGAGGGAGCGGGGTGAGAAATGGGGGAAGGAGTCAAATGAGAAATGTGGACACATATGTCGTTTTCAATTTGTACCTAACAAAGATGTCTGCTTACATTGTACGAATAATTTAAAAATAAATAAATAAAAAATAAAATACTAGTAGTTGCTTAAACAATTGTAAAGGGCTTTTAACTGACAACTCTTACTACCAGTCTTGTTTCTCTCAGATACATAAACTAAAGATCTATTTTGAACTACTATCAGATCAGCTAACACACTGAGCTAAATTCTTAAGTTGGTTATGCATGTGTGGGGGTCTTCTAGGAACTGGTCTTTGTACCTCTTCTATCTTACTTTCCCAGCACCTTCAACTGCATATGCAGTATGTAGACAATTAAACTTAAACTTTTACATCTTTCTCCAAACTCAAGAAACATATAATTCAGTGGTCTACTAGATATCGATCGTCCCAAATCAACTCCAAACTTGACATAAGAGTGATTGAATTACACATTCCCTTGAAGTTACTTCTCTGTCATTCATTATTTCTGTGACTTTTACCATCATTTATCTTGTCTAAAACAGCGCTGCCTCTCCCTCACTCCCACATTCAATCAATTATAAATTCTAATAATTCTAACAACTTGGTATCTTCCAAATATTTCTACTTCACTCTACCTTCCAATTGCCTTTATCTTGTTTCAGGCCACCATCATCCCTCCTGTAGAATGCAGGAGATGCTGCTTCTATAGGAGATCAGTGCTCCCAAGTTTTACTTGTCCCTAATTCTCTTTACTGCTGTGCACCCAATGAAAGCTTTCTAAGTCACAGATCTGATCATAAAACCATTGTGTTTCAATGCCATCTCCCTCTTACACCCTAGAATAAAGACCCTGATCAATGCTTCCCCAAGAACTTTCTGTAATAATGGAAATGCTAGTATTGAGTAAGGAACTGAATTTTTCTCTGGTTTTTTTTTTTTTTTTTGGTACTGGGGATTGAACTCAGGGACAGTCTACCTCCAACCTACACACCCCCAGCCCTATTTTTTATTCTTTATTTTGTAACAGGGTCTCCCTAAAGTGGCAGAGAGACTCATTAAGTAGCTGAGGCTGGCTGTGAACCTGCAATCCTCCTGTTTCAGCCTCCCAAGTACTGGGATTACAAGGGTGTGTCACCACACCCAGCAGGAACTGAATTTTTAATTGCACTTGATTTTAATTAATTTATACCACATGAGGCTAGATTCCTACTGGACAGTCTAAATCTATACTGGTTCCTGTAACCACAATGATATCTCACACATACATGCTTTGGTTCATGCTGTTCTCCCTATACAGAGGTCATGCTATTTGTTTAATGGAAATACAACTCATACATCATTCAATTTGCCTATTTAAACTGTAAAATTAAATAGTTTTCAGTGTATTCACAGAGTTATGTATCTATCACCACAATCAATGTCAAAATATTTTCATCCTCAAAAGAAACTCCTAAATCAATTAGTGGTCATTCATTCTTTCCCCTAAGTGCCCCCTTGGGAACTAAGTGTACAACACACGAGTTCTTGGGGAAACATTCTAAATCTAAACACATAACACCAGGTTAGTTTCTGATCACTATTAACAATACCACTCCAATTCTGGACCTCTTCCTGCCTGCATCTTTGAAGCGTATCTGATGAAGCTGAATTGGGCTCATGGTCCAGTCTGACACGCAGTACTACCTTCAGGTGCCTTAGCTCTTCTACCACATTCAGTCCTACTCAAATTAGAATGTGATGTAAACTTAAGTTCAAAGACCAGCTCAGACCCTTGGTAGTTGTCTGATCTAAATAAATCTTTATAAGCCTTCACTTCCTCATCCACAAAATAGAGAGATAATGTGTTATGAGGATAAATAAGATAATGAATACAGCTTAGTCCATAGGAAACAATAAAAATTACCAAGTATGAGCCGGGCGTGGTGGCGCACACTTGTAATCCCAGCATCAGGGAGGCTGAGACCAGAGGATCCAGGTTCTCGGCCAGCCTCAGCTACCTAGTGAGGCCCTCTGCAACTTAGTGAGACCGGGTTTCAAAATAAGGAATAAAAAATAGGGCTGGGGATATAACTCAGAGGTAGAACGGCCCTGAGTTCAATCCCTAGTACCGCAAAAAAAAAAAAAAAAAAAAAAAAAAAAAAATTACCAAGTATGAGTCATTATGTCAGATATTTATTATTTTTACTAATAATTATTAATCAGAGATAATTTTTCACAAGAAGGTGAAAAAAATCCCAACTTTTCTAAAGGAAATAATTATTGGGGGACACTCAGTGGTATATAAAAAGAAGATATCAATGGATTTTCACCATCTAATCCCTCATATTTCATATCTTATGTTTAATTTATAATATAACTCATTGAAAAGGGCCATCTCAACCATTAGCTGTTTTTAGAAAGCTATTTATTTAAACCATTGAGAGATATAATCTTTTTTTTTTTGCGGTACTGGGAATTGAACTCAGGGGTATTCTACCTCCATGCTACAACCCTAGCCCTATATATATATTTTTTTAATTCTTTATTTTGAAACCGAGTCTGACTAAGTTGCGGAGTGCCTCACTAGGTAGCTGAGGCTGGCCGTGAACCTGGATCCTCAGGTCTCACAGCCTCTCGAATGCTGGGATTACAAGCATGCGCCACCACGCCCGGCTGAGAGATATAATCTTAAGGTGCAAAACCTTAGTGACTTTTGATGACTGAGAATTATATATTTAATGCATACTTATATTTTAAATATGTTTAAAAAGATTTAGTACTCACATATAATTATACTGTGATGTGCTAGAACTCGTAGACTATGATTTAAATTGTCTCAAAATTTAACAGACTTATCAATAACCAAGAATCTCTCCCAATTAAATTACTGTACACCACATAGAAAAAACCCTGCTAATCCAGAAAATAGGAAGTAGACATGAAAGATGCATAATAAGCATTCGGGGGATATGGAATTTATCCCATGAGTGTTTAAAGAGCTCATAATTTAAGAGTGCCAAAGCCCAATTGTGTCATGAGGGTCTTTCCTCAAAAGTGAAATTAATTGCAAACCCCACAGATGCTTATTACGTACTCTACTTATATCAAAGTGTAAAATGTAGTCAAAAGTTTAGAGATTCAGTATAATTTAAAGGTGATAAAAACAGTCAATCAGGCCTAGCAAAAATTGTTAACCTAAGATTAAATTTTTAGTCTCACCATAAAAAAATATTTTAATAGTATGAAGTGACATTGTATTGAAACGTCATATGAATTTGCTATGGTTAAGGGTCTTCTGGAATCATAATATACGTGTGATTGGTGACAGAACTGAAACACCAATATTTCAGATGCTTTTGCACAAACATAATACCTAGATGACAGAATCAAAGTACATTATTCTCATAATTAAAATGAAACTACCATAAAAAAATTTGGGGGTGTGTGTGGTACAGGGACATTCAGCCTCTGAGCTACATACTCAGCCCTATATTTATATATTTATTTATTTTATTATTTATTTATTTTATTATTTATTTATTTATTTATTTATTTATTTATTTATTTATTTATTATTTAATTTGTGGTACTGGGGATTGAACTCAGGAGCATTCTACCTCCGAGCTATACTCCCAGCCCTATTTTTATTCTTTATTTTGAAACTGGGTTTCACTAAATTGCAGAGTGCCTCACTAGGTAGCTGAGGTTGGCCTCAAACCTGGATCCTCCGGTCTCAGCCTCCCAAATGCTGGGATTACAAGTGTGCGCCACCATGCCCGGCTCCTATTTAGAATTTAGTTTTTTAAAAAAATCCAATACCAGTGGGGCATGGTGGTGCACTCTTATAATTCCAATACTTGGGAGGCTGAGACTGAAGGATCACAGGTTCATGGCCAGCCTCAGCTACTTATTAGTGAGGCCCTCCACAACTTAGTGAGACCCTGTTTCAAAAAAAGAATAAAAAAAAAATTGGGCTGCAGGGATGTACCTTGGGGGTAGAATGCCCCTGGGTTCAATCCCCAGTACTAAAAAAAAAAGTCCAATACCAATCAACCAGTGGCAAACAAAAGACAGCCCAAGATTTTAATTATTTTAATTTAAACAGTAGATACTTCATCCTAAGTGCAACAGAGTATCTTTCATAAAGGTAATGATAAACATAGTGTAAATTATTTTTAGGATATATTACTTTATAATACCACTTACATTGAACATTTAATTGGGATTAATTTTGCTTAACCTAAAATAGTAAGTTAATTTGATACTGGCTAAAAAATAAAATTATCCAGAAGGTAATACACTTACATATATAAAAAATAGCATTATAAGCAATGTTCAGAATGTCATGGGTATTTATTTCCACATTTCAAGATATCATAAATTTATCTAGAATTAAGATAAGCTAAGTTAGAATGTTATCCAATTTTAGTGGAATTAATACTTTTATACAATGATATTAATTTTAATTGTGCTAGGTAAATTTATTAGCCAATTACTGCAAATATGTTTATATACAGTATACTTCCCAACTCAGGAGACTTACAAATATATCTTTACAAAATTTAATTTTAAAAATGGAGTAGCAAATATTTTTGAGGTGCTGAGGATCGAACCCAGGGGCCTCTATCTCTGAGTTACACTCCCAGACCTATTTTATTTTTTTCTTTGAAACAGGGTCTTGCTGACAGGCCCACTATGTTGCTGCTGCTGGCTTTGACCCTGTGATCTTCCTGTTTCAGCCTCCCAAGTACTGGGATTACAGGTGTGTGCCATTCCGCCTGGCTGCCCAAATAAAAGCAAACATTCCCTTTTATTCTTTTCAGTCGTAGAGAGAATCAAGTATAATTTAAGTGGTCTATCTTCCACAAAAAGTGACTTTTTTCTAGCATTGAAGACCCTTGTAGGGTTTTCTTCCCTGGTTGCCTTTGTGACAACTGTCTCTTGCAGCCCATCAACCACTACAACTACCCTTGAAACCCAACAGCTACATGTAATCATCTGTAAACACTTGGACAGTCTTTGGTAAATCCTTATTTCTTAGTAGATTTTGTGCAGAGGAATAGGGGAGTTTTACTTTGTTTTTAGGAAAGAGGACAATTTCAAATTTGAAGTGGCACATGCTTTTGGTTCAAAAAAGATTTTAAAAATTTGTTATTCTTGTAGCTCTTCAAATTTAATATACTTTAAACAAAATGCACTTTAATCAGAGATAAAAAAAAAAACTACCATTAAAGGAATGAAATAAGATGATATGCTGTAAAAACAAAGCCTTTCAATGCAAGTTCTTAGCATTAAGGTAATAACTGTAGAATATACTTAGAATTAGAAAGCAGCCAGGAATGGTGGCGAAGGCTTGTAATCCCAGCATTTGGGAGGCTGAGACTGGAGCATCCGGGTTCATGGCCAGCCTCAGCTGCTTAGTGAGGCTGGCCACAATTTAGTGAGACCCTGTTTCAAAATAAAGAATAAAAACTAGGGCTGGGGTATAGCTCAGAGGTAGTATGCCCCCAGGTTCCATCCCCAGAAAAAAAAAAAAAAAAATTAGAGCCCAAGCCCAAGCATCTGTAGAATGTCATGGAAAAAAGGCCTGAAAAACTTTTGGTGGCTAGGATTTAGAAAATGAATGGTAAGCCTGATTCATAGACTTGCCTCTCTTAATTTTTAATCCAAGGTGGAGGGGTGAATAGGTCAACAATTAAGTTAAATCTGAATATAGACATATATAGGTGTGTTTTATTTCATTGTGCTTAGTTTTTTTTTTTTTTTTTTTTCAGTACTGGGGATTGAACTCAGGGGCATTCTACCTCCGAGCTACACCCCCAGTCCTATTTTTTATTCTTTATTTTGAAACAGGGTCTCACTAAGTTGCGGAGTGCCTCACTAGGTAGCTGAGGCTGGCTGCGAACCCGGATCCTCCGGTCTCAGCCTCCCGAATGCTGGGATTACAAGCGTGCGCCACCATGCCCGACTCTTAGTTTGTTTTAATGCTTGATTCCAAAATATTGCCAGTAGAAATGGATGAAGTATAGAAGGTATTTAAGAATTGTTGATAATATCCTTTTCCTTCAGTTGGATTTTGTATATTCACTCAAACAATATTCATTAACCACCTATTTTGTTCCACATACTGAATTCTAAGGATCTGAAAAGATTTAAGATAGTTTTGATTTTTTCTTCATATTCAAGTGGAAGAGAAGCACCAAGGCTAACTGCAACATCCTACAGGCTGTGCAACTCCTAGAACAGAAGACTCCGAGGTCAGTGAGGGTGTCAGGCAACAACAGAGGGAAGCCAATGAGGCGAGGCACCGAGAGGCTACTGGCGGGTGCTGAGGGGAAGTGGAGATGTACACGGAGAAAAGTAGGCAGAGGTCTTGTACAGAGGATGTCCTTACAAACAAGGTGTCCTTCAGTAGGTGAATGGATATGAAGTCTATAAAGCAGCTATGGTTCTTGGAAGCCATGACATTGCTAGTAAGGCTGATAAGGCTGAAAGAATTAAGAGAAATTATGTCATGGATAATGGAATCTTACTGGGAAAGTACTAGTCAGGATGTCAGAGAAGCTCTACGAATTATTCTTATGAAGAGAAAGCTGAAGGAAATGAATGTCTTGGGAAGAAAACTGGAATACCCTGGCTACAAATTACTGTCCTCAAGTCCAGGTCATTGTCACTGCCAACACAGAGCACTAGCTCAGCAAAGAGGCAAGAACTATAAATTATTTCAAAGAAATGATAAACATGTCTGATTTCTTTCCCCAATAGTTAAGGCCAATTTTTAGATCTTAGCAGTTTTCTGAGGGTGTCAAATATATTTGAATATATTCATTCTTTGAGTGTACAGTGGTAAGAAATATAGACTTTAAGTCCTTACCATGAGCTATTTTAAAATACTTTATGTGCACAATCACAAATGTATTAGACTTATGAGTTTAAATAGTAATTCATTATTAAGCTACAGTGTTACTCAGTACCCATGTCATATATCTTTCTCATTTCCAGTGAGAAGATGGAGCTCCTCTCAATGATGAGGTCAGGTTAAGTCACAGAAATAAAAACAAGCAGCATTAAGACAGAAAAATAGACCTCTTTAATCACCATTCAGAGCTTCTAGACAAGAAAAACAGCTGAGAATTATTCTTAGTGAAAGACTATAGGTAACATGAAAACAAATGACACTCATTGATTCTTTTCTCTGAGTTAAGAAGAAAACAAGGTAAAATAGTCTCTGCTCTACTTTTGACTCGTTTAGATTCACTAGAATTCAAACAGTGAATTAATATTTACTGAATATTTACTGTGTACATCTCAGTATTATCTTCTTAATTTTCTATATTCTACCTACTGCAGAATATGGAAACATTTTGCAAGAAATTGCTTAGCACTAAATATAAACCTTATTTTATTTTTTGGTACTGAGGATTGAACACAGGAGCATTCTACCTGTGTACTACACTTCCAGCCCTATTTTATTTATTTATTTTTTTATTTGTGGTACTGGGGATTGAACCCAGGGGCATTCTACCTCCGAGCTATACCCCCATCCTTATTTTAAAACATTCTGTAATTTGAAACGGGTGGCTCAACAAGTTGCTAACAGCCTCACTAAGTAGCTGAGGCTGGTCTCAAACCTGTGATCTTCCTGTCTCAGCTTCCCAAGTACTGGGATTATAGGCATGTGCCACTGCTCTTAGGTATGTTCTATTATTTCAAAATGATGGACCCTTTTGTTGTCTATAGCATTACCTAGCTAATTCATATTAATTAAAATCACTATTTTTTCTTATTTTCCTAGACAGCCATAAGACATTGAAATCACACACATATACACACACCCCCATACACACCCTTAGGAGTGACAGGCCCTCTATACTTCTGCTATAGTGTGTTACAAGAGTTATGTGGCTAAAGAAAATCACTACAATACATTCTCTGAGGGGGATACCTTACTGACAGACATCTACCTCTGAGAGTAGAGCAAAAGATGAGCATATGATAAAACAGAAGGAACACGGACATCTTACAGAATTGTTTGGGTTCAGGGCTAGCTTCATGTGTGTATGACCTATACACCATTGCACTTAGAAGGTTTGGTTTAATGATCTATTATTGCCATCTTGAGATTCAAATTAATTTTTTTTTCTTCAAAAGGCTGTCTGTGTTTTTCATTTACACTGATTTCCTGTAGCAAACTACATAGTCAATCTTGCCTGGATTTCATTATGACTTCATTGTTTGCCTTCTGGTATTGGGGATTAGACTTAGGGGCATTCTAACCCTGAGCTAGGCCTCTGGCTCTTTTAATTAGTTTATTTATTTCTAATTTTGAAACTGGGTCTCACTAAGTTACCCTGTGCTATTCTTGAAACTGTGATCCTCCTGTCTCCACCTTGGAAGTACTGGGATTAAATGCATGTGTCACTGTGCCTGGCATGACTCACTGTTTACTATGTTTAAACTGAGACTTAGTCTTTGCTTCTTCATCTATAAAAATGGGGTAATACTCAATTAACAGGGTTGGTGGGAGTATTAGATACGATACTGGATACAAATGTTATGGACATAGAGCTTAGCACATAGGACTACAAAAGAAATGTGAAATAAAATGAGAATGGAAGAATTCTTGCTCATACAGGGATCTAGATAGAAGTCACCATGAAGCATAATTAGGTATAGCTGAAACTGAAACGTCAATACTTACAGCCCATAGATCTGTGGTGCAATTTCCAGTCTGTTTAAGTGCATATAGAGCTCAATATCATGCTTCTTCAGCAGATGATCTTGGATCTGGTTGACTTTAGTAACAATAGCGACTGTTGGCCCTAAGTCTTGTGGTCTAGCAAAGGGGATGGGAGTCATCAGAGTTTGTTTCCCCTATATACAGGAAAAATGAAACATGTATTATTTCAAGATGAAATATATTAATAGATATATGAACATTATTCTTCAATTTATTTATCAAAGGGAGTTTTGATAAGAAACAAAAGCTGCTTTAATTATCTCATGACAAATCTTTAAAATCAGAATCACATCCTGGTAAAATAAATTATTATGCTCATAAAGCAGTGGCCAGAAAATAACTTCTAAAAGATTTCTTCATCTATATTATCTTTACCAGTATCTTTTGTGACATTAAGTTACAAGATAATTTTGGCTAGAAGTGGTGGTATCCACTACAAACTATCCTTGGTTTGATCAGCTATGGTTTATAAAAGGAATACTTTGAAGGAAAACTCTGTGTGTGTGTGTGTGTGTGTGTGTGTGTGTGTGTGTGTATGTGGCATAGAATTCAAACATGAAAAACAGTAAATTAAACTGTTTACCCTAACCTCTCAAAACTATATAAAAAATGTAAGCTAGATATTGGTGGTATATGCCTGTAGTCCTAGTACTTGGGAGGCTGAGACTGGAGGTTCTTAGGTTCAAGAAGAGTCTCGGCAACTTAGCAATACTCTCACCAAACTAGGGAGACTCTGTTTCAAAAATAAAAATTTAAAAAAAGCTGAGGGTGTAGCTTGGAGGTAGAATGCCCCTGGGTTCAACCCCCATACCGAAAACAAGAAACAAAACAAAATAGCTAACTACATAAAAAGGGCACGAAAAAAAAAAAATCTATCAGAAAAGATGTTATCTTATTGTCCTTTGTCAATTTAAATAGCAGAGTAAAGAGATTTTAAACTCTCCAGACCAAAAGACTAGCAGACTTAAAAAATAAAATCTATGTTGGATCCCAATTACAACTTCCTTTCCTGTCATCCATTAGCCCATATTGAGAGATATATCACTAATGCCTTTTAATGTTTTCATATAGTCTTCAGGTTTTCTTGTATACCCTCATGTTTGATAATTTCCCCTAATACATGGACTTTCTTCTGTTTTTCAGCCCTCAATTCCTACCTGTGCAATACTGGCATTTATAGCATCACTCCTCTTTGATTTTTGGTCTACCATTAATTCTCAGTTGACTTTTTCAGCATAAATGCTAAAAATAAATTTATTCTCTACCTATATGTTAGTCTTGAGTGATTTCAGTAATACTCAGAACTTCAATGTTTATATAACCTTGTGAATATACTAAAAACGACTAAAAATGTATAATTTAAAAAGGTGAACATTACAGTATGTGACTAACATTAAAATAAAAATATAGTCAAAAATAAGAGTAAGTTAAGGGTAAAGGGTATTGATGCTAAAATAATTCCTAAGTAAGAGCAAAACTATTTTATACAGATTTTATCTATGTACTTTAGTAACAATGTATATATCAACTCACTTGGATAGTTACAGAAAGTTTATTAATTTTATAACTAAGTAGCAACACTGCATTAATAATAAATATACACATATATGAAGCCAGGTGTGGGGGTACATCCCTGTAATTACAGCTACTTGGGAGGCTGAAGTAGAAAGATCACAAGTTTGAGGCCAGTCTAGGCAACTTAGGAAGACCTCAACTCAAAATAAAAATAAAAAGGGGTAGGGATGCAGCTCTGTGGTAGAGTACTTGCACAATATGTATGAGGTCATTTGGTCAATCCCCTGTAACACACACACACACACACCTTTGTATGTCTGCCAATAATAATAAACATATGTTTTAGATCCCCAGGTTCAATATTTCTACGAGTATTTTTATTTTTGTTATAGTAATAATAATGAGTACATATTTTATAGACGCCAATAAAAATGACTAGTTAGATATTATTCTTTACTATATGTTACTTAATGAAATTTGTTTATTCAAATATATTGATGAGATCTGTACTTTAAGATTTACCTTTTGACCATCATGCTCAAAAGTAGAAAACCAAGGCTCAGCAGTTTCCATAAGTTGTGAGAACATTGCACTAAAAATCAGAAAAATAAAATGATATGTTTTATCTCCACTAGAGTAATAATAGCATAAAAAAGGAAAATTAATAAAGTTCTTCTACTTACTAGGCATCATGTTCCAGATACTCAGGGTTCAGGAGAGTTTTCATTTCCTCACTTAAAAAAGCAATACAAGCAATCAAAATATATAATTTTTTTAAAATAATTGGAGTGGCTTCAGAGTATTACCCATTCTTCATGCATAAGACAACTTTCATATAATGTACAGATGAAAAAATTAGCCTTATTAATAAGAAGAGGAATTCTATTAACAAATAAAATCCTTCCTTTCTATAAAGAAAAAAACAAATTAGCTTCCTTACCTGTGCCACAATAAACTAATTATTCCAAATAATAAATAAACAAGGTGACAATATTTTCTTTGACTATGTTTGATCTAGAATAATTTATTACTATACAATCTACCACTTGTCATCTAAAACAAAACAAAAAGTATAGTTATTAATTGAATATGCACAATCAGAACATTTATTTTCTTTTAATGGCTTCTATTTTGAGTTTAACTTTAATTAATCATTGATAGTACCTTTTAAAAATCTATTATAGTGTTACTTTTATTTTGTAATGGATTGAAACAGCTGAAGAAGCATCTCATATTCATTTTAAAGATATTTTCAATCACCTATACTTCCTGTAAAGTATATTCTGCATGCACATGTTTTTAACCAATAAAGCCAGCATAAAGCTGGGCTCAGTGGAACACACCTGTAATCCCAATACTTGGGAGGCTAAGAGGAGGAATCCAGGTTCAAGATAAGCCTTGGCAATTTAGGAAGAGAAGACTTTGTTTCAAAAACAAAAACAAAACTAAAAACAAGGCTTGGGGGTATATGGAGAGGTAGAATACGCCTGGATTCAATCTCCAGTACCACACACACATTAAGAGTCATAAAAAGAGGATCCCAATATTAACTTCATCCATGTATTTTAGAATATTTGAAGTGAAAGCAATTAAGATATGGTTACTTTTCAAGATCTAAGAAACTCAACAAAATTAGAGAAACTTAGAAGAAACTTGAAAATACTAATCTGCAACCTCATAGACAAAAGTTACTTTAGCACAGTCCTGAATATATGCATAGCAAAATGTATAACATATTTGATTACTAAATGTTACAGTTAAGCATATGAGATGCTATGTTTCAGAATTTTGGTTTTTTCATATATGTGGGCCTCCAAAAGGAATATTTCAGATAAAGCTTTGCAATCCTCCACCCTTCCATTCCAAAAATGCTCTTCAGTTGTCTCTCTAGCCCACTAGGGTATCTTAAGTTAGAAAGATAAATTCCAATAATTACCGAAGTTAAATCTATTACAAAAATCAGCTGCAACTGAGCACAGTGGCACACACCTGTTATCCTAGCTATTTGGAAGGCTGAGGCAGAGGGATCCCAAGTTGGAGGCCAACCATAGCAACTTATGGAGACCTACTATCAAAAAGGGCTGGGGTTCAATCTACCATATTGGGGGAATGTGAGAACCAAAAGTCATTTGCAGGAAAGAACAAATGAATGTGTTTCCAAACCATGAGAAATCATTTGGTTTATTTACAGACTAGGTTCTTTGGGAGTACCACTCCTTTATTTCTGAACTAAGCTAAACCAAAGCTGGTCAGAAGAAAGTACCTCATAAAGATCTCATTCAGCTCACAGAGAAAAATAAGTCATCAGAAGACAGTATACAAGTGTATATGAATATTATCAATTGTTAGCTCTTCTATTATTACAAAAAACATTTCATCTTCTTAATCCATTAGTTATATGTCTTCCTTTGATACAAACCAAAGATTTCAAAGACATGATTCCAAATTTGTCCCACAGTTAAACTGGAATTAGAACTATTAAGTGGACTTAACAATTAGCACATGAAACACAATCAAATGTTCGCAACTTAAAAAATTTAGAAATACCTTCAATTTAAGAGACTTTGAGGTTAAAAGATTAGTGAGCACTGGAAAAAAACATATGGAACTCATATAGAAACTTGCCTGGGCTGTGCAGACTCACTGGCATGTAGAAAAGCTTGGTGGTCACAGTGCAGGATGAAGATTATAGGTGCTAATAGCTCATGCATACCCTGAAACACAGGTCAAGAGACAGAAATGGGATTTTGAGAGTGCATTAGCAAATAGTACAAGCTGAGTTCAATGGTTTTTCAACTGAGTCATGCCACAAAAAGGTCCATATTAAATAGAAAAATATAAAAGTGGAAAGCTACAAAATGAGATTTTTATCTACTTTTAGAATTTGATTCCAATTCAACCACAGCACATATTCTTCTTTAAAACATGGAGAGCAGTTCTCTTGTAAATGACATGACAAACAATAAATTGGCATGGTAGACAACCTTGCACCTGTCAGTTGCTTCAAGATCTCTACTCATAAATATGAATTTCATTTATGCAAATTATAATCATGAGTTACAGTGAAAAGATCTGCAGTAAGAAGGGCAACGAAGCACTGTAGACCTAAGGAAATTACAGCCAATGTTTTCATTATATAATAGCTCAAAATTAGGATGTCTGTAGATTTCGGAAGAGCTAAAGTCAGCTAGCTAGCAATGTTAGATAATAAAAGAAACAACCTTTGGTAGGAATGGGAGAAAATAGGATTTTCAACATGTTAAATTAAAAAATTATCATTTTTCCTGTCCACTTCAAATATTGGGTTAATTTTCAAATTATTTAATGAGTTCACCAGTAAAATGTTTACTTTATATTGGATGTTCAACTATGGATTACGCAAATAGGCACAGAAACAAAATGTCATACTGTTACTAAGCTGTCTTTTAAAAGTCCATTATTTATTCATTTTGTGGGAATATAAGGCATGACATATTAGTGACTAGCCTTGTTAATTTAGATTGTTCCCCTTTAAGCATAAAATACCATATTCTAGCACATTAAAATAGGTTATACAATTTCCTGCCTCTTAATATAAGAAAATTACCAAGTTCATTTTGCTTAGTAACTAATGGTGCTTTAAAAAAAAAAAAAAAGACAAGACAAAATAACACTTTTAGAAGAAATAAATATAAAACATGGGAGCAAAGAGGAGAGAATGTTTTTGCTGGTACCATTAAAGGAGGTTTCCTGTAGTGGAAAGGTGAATGCACAAAACCCTCTGTGGAGTCCAGTGACACTGTGCTAGTACTGAGAAGCCAGCTGACTTCACAAAGAAAATAGAGTAAACTGGACCAGGCTTCATTTCTAAGTTGCCAGTAAGCCTTGAGTTCCGATGATTAAAGGGCATTTTTAGAGAGGAACTTATGACCTATTGATAATTTACTTGTGAAACAGGACAAACTACCACACAACACTTCAATACCTTTAGGTAATTATTTCTTTATTTAACAAACTTTGAAAAGAATGTTCCTTACAAGAATGTGGTAGATACCAGAAAAAGATGAAATCAACTAGGCTAATTGTACTTTAAACATTATCATAAGGATAAATCAGAATGAATAATCTGAAGTTATTCCCAAAAGAAAGTGCCATAATTTTAATAACCAAGGTAATACCACTTAATATAATAAACACAAGCATAAAGCTGGACATGGTGGTGCACGCTTGTAATCCCAGCATTTGGGAGGCTGAGACCGGAGGATCCGGGTTCTTGGCTAGCCTCAGCTACCTAGTGAGGCACTCCACAACTTAGTAAGACCCTATTTCAAAATAAAGAATAAAAACTAGGGCTGGGGGTATAGCTCGGAGGTAGAATGCCCCTGAGTTCAATCCCCAGTACTGCAAAAAAAAAAAAAAAAAAGAAAAGCATAAACAAAAAGAGAATAAAGGTAGACAAGCAGGTCAAAAACCTAAGAAAGAAACAAACTCTAATAAATATCCTTGTAGTAATCTTTGTGCCTATTTCTTCTGGGTGAAGACATCTGTTAAAGTTCGTGATATATACCATGAAGCTGCTCTCCACAAAGATCTCCCCCACTGGAGAATATAAAATCACCATCTCATACATCTTCATCTATATTTGTAGTGTTTTTAAAATTTTGTCAGATTTCTATAATGATTCATTTACATGCTAGTGAGATCAAACTCTATTTTTACTGGCGATTTTTATTTAAGGACTTGTCCATTTCATCCAAATAAAGTATTGATTCTTTGTCCCTATGGATTTTTAACAATTCTTTCCCAATTGAAGATATTAATCTTGTGGTTTCTGTTATGAATATTTTCTCATGTTTATCATTTATCTTTTAATTCTGGTATCTTATGCCAGTATACTTTAATAGTCAAGACACTCCATTACCCTTTGCATTTTTTTTTTTTTTTGCTTTGATGCCTAAAAAGACTTCCCTCATGTTGTAATTATGTGATAATTTCCTTTTTTCAGTTAATTCTTCATTCACATGAGATGCATTTAATTTTTGCCATGAAGAATAGAGTGCTGCAAAAACTGGATAGTCATATGTAGAAGAATGAAAATAGACCCCAATCTCTCACCCTGAACAAGTGTCAACTTAAGATGGATTGAAGACCTGGAAATTAGACCAGACACTTTGCAGTTACTAGAGTAGGGCATAGGCAGAACACTCTAACATATAGGCAGGCAGAACACTCCAACATATAGGCACTGGTAGAAACTTTCTCAACGAGACCCCCCAGAGCTCAGAAAATAAAACTGAGATTTAATAAATGGGATAGCAACAAACTGAAAAGCTTTTGAGCAGCAAAGGAAACTGTCAAAAGACTCTAAAGAAAGAGCCTACAGAATGGAAGAAAATCTTTGTCCACTACTCCTCTGATAAAAGACTACAAAGAACTAAAAAATCTTAACACTAAAAAAATAATAATAAACTAGCCAGGTATGGTGGTGCACGCCTGTGTAATCACAGTACTTGGGAGGCTGACAAAGGAGGATTGCTGGTTTGCGGCCAGCCTCAACAAATTAGTGAGGCCCTCCACAGCTTACTGAGACTCTGTTTAAAAAAATATAATAGTAAGGCTGGTAGTGTAGCACAGGTATAGAACACCCCTGAGTTCAATCCTCAGTACCACAAAAAAATAATAATAATAAACAAATCAAAAAGTGGGCAATTGAGCTGAATAGATAGAAGAAATACAAAAGACTAATAAATATATGAAAAAATGCTCAACATCATTAGCAATCAGGGAAATGTAAAACAAAGCTACACTGAGATTCCATCTAACTTCAGTTAGGAGGGCAATCATTGAGAATATAAATACTAAATGCTGATGAGGATGTGGGGAAATCAGAACTTTTAAATACTATTGGTTGGACTGCAAATTATACAACCACTATGGGGATCAGCATGGAGGTTCCTCTAAAGTCTAGGAATGACCGTCATTAAGACCCAGCTATACCACTTCTCAGTGTCTTCCCAAAAGAATTCAAGTCAGAATACTATAGTAATATATGCATACCCATGTTCATAGCAGCACAATTCACAACAGCCAAATTTTAGAACCAGACTAGCTGTCTGTCAACAGATGCACGGACAAAGAAAATGTTTCACAACACACATACACCACGCACTAGATTTTACTCAGCCATAAAGAAGAACAAAATTGTATCATTTGCAGGAATATGGATGGAAATATTGAATATTATGCTAAGTGAGATTAGTCCATCAGTCAAGGGTTGAATGTTTTCTCTCATATGTGGAAGCAAGAGAGAAAACAGAAAACAAAAGGAGTCAGATAACTGAGGAGGGTGACCAACAGAATAGTGGAAAGGGAGAAGGGGAGGGAGGTTGGGAGAGGGAAAAAAAAGAGAAGTGATGAAGGAAACAGTTCAAATTATGTTGTGCCCAGTGGAAGGTATCACTACTGATTTAGCATTACATATGGAGAGGGGCAGATAGTGGGGTGGGTTGCATAAGTTTGAACCTTTCTAATATGTATAATTACAATGCACCGATAAAATTATATTAGGAAGACTATGTTTTTCCAAAAGAATTAAATTAATTTACTGAATAACCACTCATCTTCAATAAATTCAATCTATTCTATAAGTTGAAGAGCTCATTTTCTCCAAAGAGTTCTGAAATGCTATTTTTATTACAAACTGAATGCTTAGCTCAGACTTTTTTTTCTGGGATCTTATTAGTATTCCACTGGTTTTCATATTGTTTTTTTTTTTTTATTTGCTCATCTCTAAAAATTTTTGTTTTCACTTTTAATGGTGCACTGTAATCACACATCACAATGACGTTCAGAGTAGTAAGGACACACATGCACACAGCACTTGGCTTGCATATTCTTAACAAGAACTTTACTATAATAAAGACTTGACTTTCAAAATTATCTGCATGTTCTTTTTCCCCTCTGAAATTACCTTGCCTATTGGAACGTAACTTTTCTTCCAGGTATATTGTGGTACCATTTAGTTACTTAAAATGCTAAACAAAACACTAGAATTTTCTGGCATTGCATTAAAATTTACTTAAAATAAATACTTCTGAAAATGCAAGATTTTCCAATTAAAAAATGTGTATAGTTGTGTAGTTCCCATAATTAAACCTCTTTGTTCATAGGTTTATTACTAGGTGTTCTTTCCTTGTTGGTGGTAGGAGTGGTAGTTTTTTGAATCTTTCCCCTTCAGTATGTTTTCCAACTAATTGACTGGTTTAATATGAAAGGGTTCTAAGTGCACCTTTCTGTCTTCTTAAAATGTTCTCTCCCTCTGTATCTGTGATGCTATTCTCCCTAGTGCTCCATTTGCTCAAGTATCACTCATCATTCACTGACTGCAATAACTATTGCATTTAGAACATGTGCTGTGGTCAAAAAACTGAATAAAGTGGGGTAGTCCCTAACCTGGATGGCACTTGCAGTCCTGAGAAAAGACTATAGTTTTAAAAAGTAATAGATGGTGTGTGTGTGTGTCAGTGTATTTGCACAAAGATATGTGTATATATAAACATGTACAGTCTGCCCTTTTTATCCATGGTTTCTTTTTTTTTTTTTCAATGTACTTTTATTGGTGCATTGTAGTCTCACATCATAATGAAGTTCAGAGTGATAGAGGCATAGATGCACATAGCATTTGGTGAACTTCCTCCCTCCCCCCCCACCCTGCTCTCTCTCCACCCCATACATTATATTGAGATTGGCATTGATAATTTCACATATATACATAATATGTCAATGGAACAAAACTATGTCGTTTGCAGGAAAATAGGTAGACCTAGGGAGCAGTATGTCAGGTGAGATTAGTCAGTCACAACATGAAGATCATAGGTTTTCTCTTATATGTGGAAGTAAGGGAGTAATCAGGATACAAGAGGGACTTTCTTTTGATCATGGAAGAGAAACCCAAGTGCAGCAATGGAGGGGGTCTAGGGGATGGTGGTATGGAAGGAGAGAGAATTAATGAAGGAATCTGTGACTTCAACCAAACATGGGTAAAAGATATTAGAAAAGTAATAGAGAAAACTGCATCTATACTAAACATATAGACTTTCTTCTCATTCCCTAAATAATAAAATAACAACTATTTACATAGCACTTAAATTGTTTTAGTCATAACAAATAATCTAGAGATAACTTAATATATATATGAGGATGTGTGTTAGGTTATATGCAAATATGATGCCATTTTATATAAGAGACTTAAGCATCCACAGATTTTGATGTAGGGTGTGTGGGGGGGGTGGAGGTAGGGGTTGTCCTAGAACTGATTCTCCAAGGATACTGAGGAATGGCTATATACATAAACTCAGGTACTACTACATGCCCAGCACAAAGAAGGTATGCATCACATTTTGAATGACTAAAATATCTACCACATAATTTATCAACATATTTGAAAAAGCTGAACAATATAAGAAAGAAGAGTGCAAAATCATATTTCAAATCAATTAATAAGGATGATTTTTTGCAAAATGAAAGTTAAGGATCCTATGAATATTATTAAAACAATCTTTTACAAGTTCAGTTTTGAATTTTTCCTAAATCAGGGAAACTTTCTCAAACACCTGAATGAAACTGCTGTTTTTGCTCTGAATTCTAGACTAGTAAAACCTGATTAATCATTACAAGTGAGCTGGGGATATAGATCAGTGGTACAGTGCTTGCTTAACATACACAATGCCCTGGGTCTGATACTCACAACTGCTGGGAAAAAAAAGAAAAAAGAAAGAAAAGAAAGACAAGTATATAGACATCTTTAAAAGAAATGAGAAATATCCAGAAAGTATAATTGCCAACTAAATGTGCTATATGACAAAGCACCATAAAAAAATAATGTATTCTCAGTATACATCTCAGTTTCCAAAATGTGAATTTCACTTCTGTGTATATTTTAAGCATTTTCGCTTGCTTACAGCTTTTATCCCTGTTAGCTCTTTAGTAGTCACTGCACTCCAAACTCATGTTAGTTGAAAATAAAGGTAACAAAGTTTCTTCATCAACAGCCTGTAGGCTCACAAAATTGAACCTGTTCTTTTATCTGCCTGTGTTCATTTAGCCCACCAAGCAGTCTTTATTAAAGCTGAGGCATCAGGCAGTCAAAGTTCATTAATACCATTTATATAATCTCTGCAGTTTCAATTAACTCAGCAAGACATTCTACTACATGATAACAGTCTCATTAATTCAATAAAATCCCATAACTATTAACAATATGGTCTGTGTTAAACGGGGTGTCACCTAGTACAAAATAATAGCTTTAACAGCTTGTGATGAAACTCGAGTTTTTTCTTAAATTTGATCTGGCTAAATTCAGTCCTTCAACAGCAAGGTATTATTTCTCTGTAAAGAATCCATAGGATTTTAAACAAGTACAGGGAATAATTAAGTCTTTTTAAGTGAGACCCAGAAGTAAGCTAATAATACTTTGGTATTCAGCAATTGAAGGCTCTGTCTCAATTATCAAGAATCTGATCTTCTACATCCCATCCAGTCTTCCATAGGAACGCAGTGGTCTGCAGGACTCACAAATGCTGGAGTATGCTCTCTATTTCTTCCTTGTCCATAAAACTTGTTTCTATCATTATAAGACTACCTTGATCTATTTTTCCTCTCTTTAAAGAAAAAGGAAACAAATGTATAATTTGGGATAATTTAATACTGTCTTGATTCACTATCATTAAATATTTGACTGTGAGGTGTTTTCAAATATTTGAAAGAAAAGCTGCAATAATGAGGAGATAGACTTTGCAACAAAAGCAACACAATGAGGCCAAGGCAGAGAAACAAACAAAATCTCTGGATCCTTAATGAAGATTCTGAGGGAAGAAACTTAAATGAATGCTGCAGTACCATTCACCCCAAACTTTGTGTGGTGTGTGCTAATAACACCCTTATAGTTTAAGCCATTTTGAATGGGGTCTTTTGCTACTTCGAGACTTCATTTTTCCAGCCTCCTTTTTGGTTTGATTCTGGTCTTTTGGCTTTGTAAACAACTTTTGGATAATCTTACAATGTAAAGGTAGTTCTTAAACTGAGAATATACGTGTGTTTTCCTAACTCCTTTCCTATTATTTTATATACTTTTAATTTTTACACTTATATTTATATTCTGTCTAAAATTCATTACTCAATAAAGATAATTTTTTTTTTTTTTTTTTTTTTTTTTTTGCGGTACTGGGGATTGAACTCAAGGGCATTCTACCTCCGAGCTATACCCCCAGCCCTATTTTTATTCTTTATTTTCAAACAGGGTCTCGCTAAATTGTGGAGGGCTTCACTGAGTAGCTGAGGCTGGCCGTGAACCCGGATCCTCTGGTCTCAGCCTCCCCACATGCTGGGATTACAAGCATGTGTCACCATGTCCGGCTCCCTATTTTTTATTCTTTATTTTGAAACCAGGTCTCACTATGTTGCGGAGGGCCTCACTGAGTAGCTGAGGCTGGTCACAAACCCACAATCCTGTCTCAGGCTCCTGTCTCAGTACTGAGATTACAAGCGTGCACCACCATGCCCAGCTTTCTTTTCCCTATTTTACCTTAAGATCTCATATATAATTGGCCCTGTTCCTAGACTCTTCCAGTGATCTGTTCGTTCCACAACACCACTGTATTAGTTTGATAACAGAAATTTTTTTTGGAGAGTGAAGGGGATTAAACCCAGAGCTTTCAGCATGCCAGCAATACACCCTAGCCTATCACTGAGCAATTCTCCTCGCACAGAACTTTTTATAGATATTTTACAGAAATTTTGGTGAGGATATAGAAAAGGGAATCCTTATATACTGTCAGTAGGGATGTAAATTAGTATGGCCATTATGAAAAACTATATGGAGATACCTCAATTAAAAGCAGATCTATGATGTGACCCAGCAATTGCACTTCTGAGTCTATATCAACAGAAACATGAGCTCAGTGTATTGAAGAAACATTAGTACTCCCACCTTCATTATAGCACTATTCACAATGACTAAGAAACAGAAACAAACTAAGTGTCCATCAAAGGATGAATGAATAAAGAAAATGTGGCACATATACACAAAATGGAATACTATTCAGCCATAAAAATAACAAAATCTTCTCATTTGTAATAACCTAGATAGAATTGGAGGTCATTAAGTTATGTGAAATAACAGAAAGGCAAGTACCACATGGTCTCACTGATATGTGGAATCTAAAAGAAGTTGATCTCATAGGTGGAGAGGGGAATGGTGGTTAACAGGAGACTAAAAAGGAGGAAAAGATGGGGAAAGGTGGTCAATGGGTACTAAGTTACATTTAGATAGGACGAATAACTTCTGGTGCTCTATTGTACAGTAGGAAGATAACAGATAGCAACAGTGTACTATGTCTTTTAATAAAAACTAGAAGAAAGGATTTTGGATGTTATCACCTTCAAGAAATGATAAATGTTTAGCTGGGCACAGTGGCAAAAGCCTGTAATCCTAGTACTGGGGAGGCTGAGACAGGAGGACCACAGGTTTTGAGGCTAGTGCATGGTAACTTAGCAACACCTTGTTTCAAAATAAAATAAAATAAAATAGGCCTGGGGTAGCTCAAGGAAGAAAGGCCCTGCTTCAATTCCTAGTATTAAAAGGAATAAAGGATGGAGGGTGGGAGGATTCCCTGAAGAAACAGATGGGCATACTCTGATTTGAACATTACACTTTGTAACACATAACAAAACATTACACAGTACCCCATAAATATGCATAATTTTAATGTGTCAAATAGCATTTTAGTATCTCCCTTTGCCATTTCTTCCCATCCCCAAATTCTGTGGCATTTCCACCACACTAATAATTATAGATGATGACAGTAACAATAACAGCCATAACTACCTACACAAATCCTTGATGAGCACTATCTTCTAACTCCAAAGTAAGTACTATGATTGTTCTCATCTCACAGGTAACAAAACTATGAATAAGAAAAGTGAAGTAAGTGAACTGCAGAAGATTACACCTTCAGTATACATGGGACTGAGTTTCAAATAATGGAATTGGAGTCTAGGCCCAGTGCTTTTAATGACTAAGCAACATTATCTCCATTAAAATAACTGTAAAGAAAGTGAAGGCTCATGTTTTCTCTCATGTGCGGAAGCTAGGGAGTAATCTGGATACAAGAGGGACTTGAGACAATAGAGGAGAAACCCCAGTGGAGTGAGGGATGGTCTGGGTGTGTGTGTGAAAGGGAGAATTAATGAAGACAACACTTGCATGGACATTGTGTACATATATGATACGAATGCCAATCTCAATATCATGTACCAGGAAGTGGGGAATGGAAAGGGAGCCGGGAAAAGCTCACCAACTGCAGTGTGCATGTATGTTGCTATCACGATTTACCACATTAGGATGTGAGACTAGAAGACTATAATGTATAAAAAATAAAAATAAAATAACTGGAAAGGTTTCAGTCACTAAATTTAAAATAACTGTCTAGTTTCAATAAAATATATATTTCAGATTATCACTAGAATGATAATACATTTATACATTAATTTGGAAAGAAGAAATAGTTATACTTAAAGTCTTCCCATCCAAAAACATGTTATTATCTTCCTATTTATTCAATTCTTGCTTTATAACCTTCAATAACATTTTTAGTTTTCTTAATATAGCTTTTGTGTCTTTTGTGTCAAATTTATTTATAGATACTTTGTAACTTAGGTTACCATTAAGAATGAGAATTTTTTTAAATCTTTTTTTCCCCCCTTGGTACTGAGGATTGAACCCAGGAGCATTCTATTTCTGAGCTATGCCGCCAGCCCCCTCCCTTTTTTTTACTAGTTGCGGAGAGTCTTCCTAAGTTACTGAGGCTGCCTGCAAACCTGCAATCCTCTTGTTTCATCCATTTCCAATTCTAAAGAACTATTGTCAGCATGCAATTAATATAAATATATTTTTGGTCATTATATATACAACAATCACATATATATTACTTAGTATAAATGTAATGTCACTTGGCTTACCATTTATAAAGTTTATTTTGAATTATATAAAATCCATTAAATGATGTATTGCTTTTACATAGATTTTTCTGTTATATTAAGTTGAAGTTTGGTGGTCATGAACTAGATATAAATGAATTTTTAATTGTTTTGGATTTATGAATTTCATTTGAATTACCACTTTACATATATTTGAAAAAACAAATATAAATAACAATATTCAAATGTACATATCTTTGTTGGAACACAATAAACCAACAGAAAACCTACATATTATCTTTATGTATTACATAACTTACATTTCCAGAAAAATAAAACAATCCAATAATCTCTCTGCTTTAGTAAACAGATGAGTCAAATAACAGGAGCACAAAGAAATGACCACACATTTCAAAAATAAAAAAAAAAAAAAAAACTTCCTGAAGTTCTATTACTGGAGTTTTAAAGAGTAATGGTACACTTAATTACTTTTTACATGACACATCACACATTTATAAAGGCTGCACTTAAAAACAATATTTATACATACCACTCTGAAAAGTTTTATTACTAGACTGGCTTCAAAGATGCTGTTTATACACAAACTCTCCAAAGTTGAAAGAAAAGATTGAGCATCTTCTAGAAGACAATTTGGAGGAATGTCTGATAATGAGGAGGAAGCATATGTGCTTGAATGAGCTTACTTTCTCCCCATGCAGCTGACAAGCCGCGCTTGGATTGCTGCAGCATTATGATACAACTTTGGATACAATAAAGGTTGCATTATTGCTCTATCATTTGTCAAGCTGTATAGAAAATTCGGAGTCAACGGATGCCACCTGTAAGATATTTTCATTACCTGTTTATAAAGCAACTGCTCGTTTTCTCTAGCATAACAGAAAAGAACATCTGTAAGAATTTTTCTCACATTTTCTTGTTGGAAAAACTTCATTTCAGGAAACCTGAAAAGAGAAAACACAAGATTGAAACTGACTAGAAGTTTCAACAATCACCCTGAACCTCTTGTCTCCAAGAGAAGCTAAGGGCTGCTTTAGGCTTTACAGCTGTGTATTTGCCAAGCAAGTTATGCCACCCGTGGGATTTAAAAAAGGGTGATAAAAGGGAAATGATCATATCCCAGGGACAAATCACATCCTTCAACATCTAAACAGTTCAAATCTCTTCACATCCTTATAGTCATTGCATATGTGAATATGAGTTTTAAAAATGAATTATAGCCTACCTATCTGGGGTTGAAAGGTTGCTTTGTTTTACCTTTTTTTTTTTTTTTTTAATACCAGAAGGAGATTTTGTAAAAGTACTAACATTTTCAAGAAACTATTGTCATTGTTTTTTCTTTATGTAAATATCAGGATTTCGATTACATATGGTCATACTATCAGTATCATCCAATCAAAATATAGGCTTCAAATGGAACACAAATTAGCAAGCATTACTTAAAGGCTCTCTGAATCAAAACTTCTACAAAGTGATTTAAGCCAATGTGAAACAGGAAAAGGACAGAGAATCTGCTTGAAAGGAATTTAAGCAGTTGTTTTCAATGAATACATAGCTGAAGACTAGCTCCATGAATGTAGAGCTGCAAAAACCTCAAACACAAACACATAGCAGTGTGATACACAATGGGCATGCCATTGAGAAAGAAAGGAACAACTGGGTTTAATCATACAAGGTTTGAACAAGAATGCTGGGGAGAGGAGGAACATGAACATCAGTAGGAAAGGTAATTAAATCTGAAGGAAAGCTATGGCAGCACAAAAGGCAATGGATCTACAAGTGTGTAGCACAGAAAGCAAAGAGTTCCATTAAGGCTGCCAGTTGGAGAAGAAGAGGGGAGCAGAAGAAAAGGAGGGAGGCAAGTCAGGAAAAGCCAGGTAAAGTCGAATTATAACCAAAAAACCCCCACAATTCAGTGTCTCTGTTTTTGAATAGGGACATGGTAGTCTTTGAGTGATTCTAAGTAGGAATAAGCCTGAAAGAGAAGAGTTTATAGGAGGGATAAAAGAGTGCATTATAATGAAGGGAAATGAAAAATTTACAAAGCTGAGCAGAAAAGCCTGTGGTCTCATTCATGTTCTGTGTACCCTTGAGCAACTGCTTAACTACCTTGTCTATAAGGCAGGGATAAAAATACCAATCTTGGGATTCCCATGAGATCAAGTGAAAGCACCCAGACTAGTGCCTGTCAGTTCGTAGCTGCTCAGGGAGACAGATCATCAGTCTTTAAGCAATTTAATGGTCCTCTGTGTGATGGAAAGGTGAAGTAGGTGGCTTTAAAGTAGAAAATAAGAAAAAATGTGAGAGTAGAGAGGAAGACCACCTAGAGAATAATAATACCTAGAACATGGAGGAATAGGGCATTTTAGAGAGCTGAGTCTTTTTTAAAGAGCATTAATAGTTCTTTTACTTCATATTATAATGGCTTACTGCCTCGTATTTTTGGAAACCTTTGCTGTTTCATGCTTCATTCTGATCCGGTCTTGGTACCCTATGCAAGTTATACCTTTTTCTAGTATAAGCTAGGTACTGGACAAATTATGGTAGAGATTGATGAAGCACATCTTTTCTAGTCCTAATTATTAAAATAAATTATGGCCTATTTTATCTTCTCCTGTTCATTTGATTATTACTTGAAATTCTCTTCAATGTGCAACTATACCCAGAATCAGACTTTTATTCTTTCCGTTGCAGCAAGGAAGCCTCTCTTTTCAGGGCCAATAAAGAAATGAAGCATCTGAGCCAGATGACAACATATCTCTGCAGAAATCCTAATATGATGATCCTCCAAGATATTCTCTAACCAGGCAAGCAAGTTCCAGTAGAGATAGTACAACTACCTTCTCCCAAAGAAGAGGAAAACACAAAGGTAGATTCAGAACAAGCATAAAATCTCAGAATCCAAAGAAGTTCCAGCAATAGGTCAAATGTTCTAAATTAAGAAGGAAACATAAAATTTTTTGAATAATTTATGAGACAAAAACAGTTGTTGAGACATTAGAAAGTCAACCATCCCAAATTAAAGCAATCTGGATTAAAGACAGGTAAGTAGTTAATAAATTGTTGTAGAGGAATTTCTTGAAGAAACTTAGCCAATAAGGTAAGAATAGAATAATACTTTTGAGAGATGAATTCTCTGTCTTTCTTCCTCATTTATATGACTTCAATTTAGCCTTGTCTTTAAATGTTCAAAGATTTGGATCATGGGCTTTAATGATTTTGCATGTCCCCTTCCTCACCTATTATTCTGGAAATTTTCTAAGCATATTGACACAACATAGTGTTTAACTGCTGCAATATGAATGCATCATAGAAGAAATTAATGGAGACTCCTATATACACTTTGCGACAAATATCCCCCAACTATGTAGTAAGAGGTTAACATCTAAAAAATAAAAATGTAAATAATATTGTATACCAAGTCATGGTTTCATTTAAATGCATACTAACCACTTAAAAAATTAAAACTAGAGATCTACAAGAATTAAACTGCAGGTAGGTAATTTAAATTGCCCACTTTTTGCAAATACGCAATCAACTGAAAATGTGCATTAGGCAGATACAGCACATCTACCCAAGGGCACATTACAATTCTACTCTACAATGCCGAAGTGACAAATTATGAAATTTCATGATGTCCTCCTTTTAAGAAAACTATGACTTATTCTCTACATTTTGATTTTAAAAATCCATAGCATCAAATAAGTATAAGGTAGAAAGACATAAAAAAGTTCTGAAAGATGAGTAAAAGTGTATGCTATTTCAGAAGTTGGAAAAAACTGAAACTCAAAGTTTTTTTGACTCAGGAGATTATCCAATTAAATACTGAGATTGGCAATGAAACTGCAGCACAGAAAATTAACACCTGTGCCAGGATATCTAGGCAGTTAGCTGACCAGCAGTACTGTTTGACTTCTTACCTCTATTGGTTACAAATGTGTCAGAGAAATACATTTAGATAAAATTCCATGGCTTTATTTTACACTTTTATTGGTACATTATAGTCTCACATCATAACGCAATTCATAGTCAAGGTGACATACATGCACACAGCTCCTGGTAGACTCCCCACCCCCACCCCACGCTCCCTCCCCACTGCCCCCTTCCTCATATAGAGTATTGAGATTGGCATTGGTATTCTCACATATGTACATGATGTCCATGGAAATTATTCCTTCATTGATTCTCTCTCTCCAGCCCTGTACCCTAGACCATCTCCTGGATCCAATGGGGTTTTTCCTCCATTATCTAAAGCTCCCTGGTGTCCAGATTACTCCCTATCTAGCTTCTACATATGAGAGAAAACATATGACCCTTCACATTCAAAATCTATGACTTTAGAGTTACACAGAGGAACTTAGCTCAGGAAGTTGATAAACACAGTTGAACACATTTACTACAAAAAAAAGTACTTATTATTATCAGCATGCATGCCAGAAGACATTATATTTACAGGCATCGGATGTAAGAAGGAAAAGTAGAGTGAACAGCTCTAGGTATAGAAATAATTCTTTTGTTAGTATATGCTGAAAGTTTCAGAATAGCTGCTCTATCCTCTATTAGACTTCTAAAACTTTCTTTTTCTCCATACCAGCTGGTATTGATTCAGGATAGGTAATTTCAACAGTCTAAACCAGCTCTCATTTGAAAGGCAAATCTGCTTCTGAAACAATAATAAAAAACACAAAATACTGATCCGAGTTGTATTCAATAATTACTAAGATTCTGGTGTTAGCTTAGCTATTAAGCACATCTTAAACATGTACAAGGCCCCAGGTTTAAATAAATAAATAAATAAAATTAAAAGCTTCTGCATAAGAAAGGAAACACACTGTAAAGATAACTTGCAGAATGGGAGAAAATATTTTCAAGTAATACATCTGATAAGGGAATAATATCAGAAACTTTAGCAACTCTATGGAAAGAAAACAAATAATGCAATTAACAAATAGGCTATACATCTGAATAGATACTTTTCAAATGAAGACATATAATGGATAAGAGATAAATGAAAAAATGCTCTGCATCACTCACAATTAGGGAGATTCAAATTAAAACCACAGTGAGATATTACCTCACAACTGTTAGAATGATGATTATCAAAAAGATGAAAGACATCGAATGTTAGTAAGGATGTGGAGAGAAAGGAGCCCTTGTACACTTTCAGTGGGAATGTAAATTAGTACAGCCATATGGAAAACTGTATGGAGGCTCCCCAAAATAACAAAAATAGAATTGCCATATGATCCAGCAATCCCACTTCTGGGTATTTATCAGAAAGATTTGAAATTAGTTATATCAAAGAAATGTTGGCACTTCCATGCTCACTGAAGCACTATTACCAATAATCAAGTTATGGAATCTACCTGAGTGTCCATCTGTGGATGAATGGACAAAAAATATATGGTATATAAAATGAAATACTATTTAGCCTTAAAAAAGCACAAATGCTATAATTTGAAACAAAGTGAATGGAACTGGAAAGCATTATACTATGTGAAATAAGCTAAATATAGAAAAACAAATACTGCATGTTCTCACCTAATGTGGAATCTAAAATAATGTAATTTGTAGAAGCAGAGTGTGGAGTTGTGGCTACCAGATGTTAGAAGGTGGAAAGAATGGGGAGGTGATCATCAGAGGGTTTGAAGTCTCAGTTACAAGGAATGAGTTTGGTTTTTTTTTTTAGATTTATTACCTAGCATGGTGAATATGGCTAATAATAACTGAGTACTATACATTTCAATATCAATGAGAGTAAAAATTTCAAATGTCTTATCACAAAAAATGTCAGATTTTGAAGTAATAGATAGGAAAAATAAACATATATAACTATAATTTGTCAGCATATAATAAAAATTTAAAAATACATACAATGTAAAAGACAACTATATTAAATATAATTATGAAATCTATATGGAAATCTGTGATACAGAAAAAACGAGACGTGTAAAAGTTTAGTTGTAATCTTTGCTTTCTATCTTAACCCAAAATGTTAGATAGTAGCTCTCAGTATAGTTTTAAGAATTGTTCCTTAAGAAATAACCAACCATTTATAAAGAAAAGAGTAGACTAAATCTTAATCTATTATCTAGCTTCACTGCTGACCAATTATTTTATATATATATATCCTCTCCTAGTGTTGCATTATTTTGAACATAATCTCAGACATCACTATACCTATACATTTGTAATGAACATCTCTAAAATATAAGTATGCTGAAAACATAAATATAGTATCATTAGAACACTACTACTAATAAAAATATTCCATTAACATAAAAATTCAGTGTCAAGGAGGGAGCTGGGGAAGCTCACCAAGTGCTGTGATCCTGGATGTCACCACCACTATGAGCTGCATTATCATGAGACTACAATATGCCAATAAAAGCATAAAGAAATCCAATGTTCAAATTCTATGATTTTCTAAAAAAAAATTTCTATCTCCTGTGCTATTTAATAAGTTCCTTTTCTCTCTGTATTTCCTATAAATTGATGGTTATGTCTAGAGATTCAATCAGATCCAGGTTCAAGTTTTCAACAAGATTCTTCATGGCTGATACGATGTTTTGAAAATATATTAATCAATTTTTTGACTCTTCTCCCATAGACAGGTGGAAGAATCTAACACCCTTCCCTTAAAATACTTTCTGGTCTTAGTGACCAGTTTCTCACCAACTAAACACAGGGAAAGAGAGACTGTGACACAGTTTTTACCAAGCCTCCATACTGTGAGGAAGTCAAGCAACTCTATGGAAAGGCCGCATGGAGTGTTCTAGGCACAGCTCCAGAGGTGTCAGCTGAGAGCACAGCCATGTTTGAGTGAGATGATTCCAGCCCCTGGTCTTCAAACTGCCACAGCCAATACCACGTGAGACAGAGGTAAGCTGTCGTGCTGAACCTGCCCAAGTCCTAGCCTCATTGGCCCAGTAAAGGACATTCCTAGTTTAAGCTTTGGAGTGGTTCACAATGTAGCAACAGATAACCAGAGCAGTCTGTGTTGTGTACTTTCTTTGGGAAGCACATGACAGTAGCTTCTCTCTCCTGATGAGAAGCTAGCAACCACTCACAATCACTGCCTAGACCTATGAATTCATTAGAGATCATAAAATGGCCAGACTATACTTCCATCATCTTGTTTTAATATCTCAGTTCTATCATCCTTTATTATACAATATACTTACATAAAGAAAAATTTCTTTCATCAATTTTCAGCCATTCTTAAATACAATTCATCAGAATTTAAAAATTCTTGTTCACTTTCATTAAGTTTGGTTGATAGATATTTATGGGCATCTGATTATATTAAGGTCTATTAACAATGGAATAGTCACTGCCTGTCTCAAAAGTAGTTTATGACAAATACACTATTCTATTTGCCTTTTGGACATCTCATGTGATTGCCGTGTGTTGGGATGAGTGAGGGAGTGAGGGAGTGAGGGATGGAGGGCAATCAAACAGCAACTTCAGAGCCCTAATAACTAGGAACCCAGGGGCCTGATGGGAGTTAACTGGAAAGACACTCAACTAATGGTCTATCATAATGCAGACAATAAAGGGAAGCCAGGCAAGTATCTGAGCTCTCTGTAAGGAAGCGTTTTTCAGACAACAAAGAAACAGAAAGAATATTTCCTAAGAAAGAAAAGGGTTAAGAAAAGAGTGAAATGACAAAGGGCTTTGTCATTGCATTATAGTACATAATTAGGTAATTAGAAGTATTAAAACAGACAAAGCATTGGGCCCAGATGAATTACTGAAGATGCAAGTATTCAATAAGATGCCCCAAGAGAAAAAATAAAGCCCTTGGTGAGGGTTTATAATCATGCAGTAGGACAAAGAAGTAGAGAGGACTTGAAGGAACAATAACTGATGCTATGTCTGTATTTCAAAAACAGAAAATTAAAACAAGTGCTCATCCAAAATTTTAAATGAGCTGATGAAAACTCCCCAGTACACTAATAGACACCAAGATTACTAGAATGCTTTACTATGGCTTATTGTTTTATTAAAGTAAAACTGAGATATTAAGCCAAACCCTAAGAAGAACAATTAAATATAGAACGAAAGCAAACAAATCAAATTCATTTTCTTCCAGTGTGGATGATCTCACCATTCTCTCTATTCAACCAACATGTTTTATGTTCTTTTCAGGCACTTAGGATGGACTTAATTTCCCAACTTCCTTCCAGTTAGCTGAAAAGGAAGCCATGTGACTGACTGCCAACCAATGGAATAAGAATGGAGGCTATGTGTGAACACAAAGATCTACTCCACCCCACCCTGCAGGCCCCTGTACACATCTCCCCTTCCAGAGAGATAGAAAGGAAAATGCCACTGTGGAGACCAGGCAAGTTATATGCAAACTTGTGGTGGTTTTTAAAATATGTCAGCAAATTCTCTGATATCCCTCTCTTCTGAGGTTATATATGGCACAAACAAGATATCACTTCTACTTGGCTCTTTCTCCTTTGGATCACTTGCTCTGGAGAAAGACTCCTCTGGAGGAGGACACTTGTGAAGTCCCATAGAGACATAGATATACACGAGTAAGAACCAGTATGGATACACCAGTCCTAGTAAAGCTACCAAATGTCTGCAGTCCCAAGAGACATCCGACTGAAATTTCATGACAAATTCCTAAGTCAGAACTTCCCAGCTAAGGTGCTTCCAAACTACTGATCAGTAGCAACTGTACAATAATAAATGATTATTGCTCTAAGCCATTAAGTTTTGGTTAATGTATTCATGTAGCAAAAGGTAATTAATAGAGGTCTTGAAACACGCAACAGAGGTGACATAAAGAACAACAACTAAAATACGTTGTAGAAATGTCTTTAGTACTTGTATAGAGCTAAATGATCAACTAAAGGGTATGACATAGCAGACTGTTAGGTAATGACAGACAGTCTGTGAGTAGGCTGCCAGTGAAGGCTTAAATGAAAATCAGGAAAAATGGAAGGCTTAAATGAAAATCAGGAAAAATGGAGAAAAAGAGTTCAACATTATATTGCAGCAGAAAGTCTGACAATTTGATAGTCTCTGGTTATATGAAAGATAGAAAATGTCCTAACAAATCGGGTGATCTAGCTAAGGAGATACTTAGGAAGAGCTATCTAGTTTATTCTTGTTACTGATACAAGAATAAAAGAAGAGAAAAGCAAAAGGAGTAATTTGTAAGCATAAAAGTGCTAGAACCTGCTGGGTTTTAAAATAAAGCTTTTTCTCATTCTCAGCTTCAGCAAATGAAGCTAATGTTAAGACACAGTTTTTGGACAATATCAAATCTAGGACATGGATAGGAAAACAAGATTAAAATGTAAAATCCTTTGTTAGGATCTCAGAAAGCTCTCAGATGATGTCTCAGAGAACCCTTCTGTCAGACAAAAGACCCTCAGAAAGGTTTAAAAAGTGTCTCACAAAACCTCTAGAAGGAAGACATCAGGCCTACACTGTAGAAAGCAGCCTACAGTGCATCTAACGACCTCTTCTAACAAAAAGTTAATTGGTTCGAAATGTCAATACTCCCAAAGTTGAAAAACACTGCATCAGAATACATGGATCCAGAGAGCAGAAACATATCTACTTATTTAGAGTCTCCACCTCTTTATTTCTGTCCTGCTTGCTTCAAAGAGTGATTTGCACACTGAAGGTACTTAATTTTTTTTTGAAGTGAGGAGGTCTTAAGTCTATGCAAACAAAACTGACATAAATTATAGAGTAATAAAATGACGACTTCCACTTTAGACACCAACAAGATACATTCGCTTACTAAAGTCACATTCTTTCTGAGCTTCAACTTTTCATCTTGAAAAGTAAGAAGATTTAACTAGATGATGACCAACAACTCATGCTATGAGGGGAGAGGATGAGCATACATAAGAACTTAGAACTCTAGGAGAACAAAGGGAAATTTATATATAGTTTCAAACGATAAGGAAAATAAAATATGCATGACCTATAAAAAAGGAAGAAGACTGTTTTCTCTTCAGCTTCTACAACAGAGGTGGGATGTAATCCATTGGTAAGCACTAAGCCATGTGGCTACAGTTATCTGAAAAGGAAGCTGGGAAATTAAATCCAACCTAGGTGCCCGAAAACAACACAAAACATGTTTAATTGAATACAGAGAATGGCGAAATCATCCACATAGAAAGAAAAAGAACTTCAAATGTAGCAGTTAATGAATGAACAAACACAGCTATAAAGCTACAAATAAACCAATGGAAAGGAAAAATAAATCTATGGACTTGAGGACTGGGGGTGGAAATATGAAGTAGCAGAAAAGCCTCAGCAGAGTTTGTTTCTGCAATTAATAAGAGAAAGATCAACACACAACTCTCAGAGGCCTTAGAGAGAAGGTAAACACTGATTTTTATAAATCAAAGGCATGAAAGTAGGAATCTGCTGTGATGACAAAGTGAGGCTCCAGCCCAAGAGGACAGCAGAAAAATCTGAGAGTCTAACAAAAAATGTAGGGTTGGAGTCACCATATAATTGAAAGACTAAGTAGAAGGGTTGGGATGACAGAATACATGGTTGAGAGAAAGGGAGCAGGGGGAGGCTGGAGTTCAGGAGGTAGTAACTGTCGCCTCCTGGCTGACATCTAGAGTTCTTTCTGGCTCTGTAATGCCCTGAGTCATCAACAAAGCTGACTTAACTAGAGCTCAAGGTAACACAATTGTGCTGCCCTCCATGTGCTACTGCTCCCAAATCCCAAAGACTAGGAGCATCTGGATGCTAATCAAGGCACTGCAACTCTATGTTCTGCAGCAAATAAACTGATATTTTCATTCAAATACTGATAAAAAAAATCTAAAGGTTTTTTAAAAGCTCATAAATTAGAATAAATGTATGCTAAGAATTTGCATGCACATATGAAACAGAAATGGGAAATATATACCTTAAAAACAAGAGCAGTATGGGAAAATATATGTTTTCTAAATATATGCAACAATAATAATTATTTTTGTTTGTATTTTAACATGAAGTGAGGAAGGACTGTAGGCCATTGGACAGAACTGTTTCTTGTATTCCTGAAAATCTGTTTTCCCCCTCTTTACTATTTAAAAAACACACACATAGGTTGCCGACAACTCTTTGAGAGCGGCTTGTGTTGTAGTTTTCACTTTCTCGGCTGTGAACAAGTGCATATGTGAGGGCTGGTCGTGCATGCACAAGCATGTACTTTGCCTGCATTAAATAAAATCACAACACAACACCAAGTACATCCACTCATTCAAGTGTGCCTGCAGTCCACCTCAAGGAGACTGAAAATATAAATACAAGCTGCTATTTTGGTGTGATCACACGAATATGGCAGCTTGTATTTTTTTTTTTTTTCTTCTTAACATTTTAACACTGGGCAGATTGTCTGCATTAACACACACCAAAATCAATTCTGCTCTAAAATTGCTTGTAAAATCATCCTTTCCCTGAGGAATTGTTGTTGGTTTTTTTTTATTTAAATAAAATATAGGCTTGGAAGAAATAGTTTAAAAGATACTATCATTTAGGACATCTCATTATGTGAAGTGTGACCATCAATGGATCAAGGTACTAGAAGTACTTTTGCCAAAATGGGAACTGAAGGGAAGATGGTCTTCAAATTTTTATTTTAATTTGGTGCATTGTAATTATCCATCATATTGGGTATTCAGTTATAGAAACAAATATGCACACAACTCTTAGAGCACTTCCCTCCGAGTCTGCCACATCCTTTCCCCTCTCCATACATGTCACTGGGATTGGGATGATTTTGTGTACATGTGTAGCATTATTTCACCTGTTCTACTCTTTATGTCTTTGTTACCTCTCCTCCCTTCCCTAAACTCCCTTCAATCACTACACTGGAGTCTCTGTTCTTCTGCCTAATATTATCCTTATTTATGGGGGGAAAATTGTGACTTATCTTTATCATCTCTCTCTATATATAAACTTTATAAAATCACATTTGTATACTGTTAATATAAAATTTTTTTTCAAAAATAGTCTAGTTATCAGTTGCTTACTATAATGTAACAAAAAGAACATTTGACCAAAAATTTATATAAAACTTAAATATCATAAAAATTCACAGAGTTTTGTAAAGAGGAAAGAAAGGAAGTAAGAATAAGTATTTAGTATATATCACATTTAAATGTTCAACATGAATAAAAAATAAAATGTAAGCCAGGCATGGTGGTACATGCCTGTAATCCTGGTACTTGAGAGGCTGAAACAGGAGGATAGCAGGTTCAAGACCAGTTTCAGCAATGTAGGCAAGACTCTCAGCAGCCTAGCAAGATTCTGTTTCAAATAAAAAAATAAAAAAGGTCTGGGGGTATAGCTTCAGGAAATGCCCCTGGATTCAATTCAAGGTGTGTGTGTGTGTGTCTCTCTCTCTCTCTCACACACACACAGACACACACAGACACACACAGACACACACACACACACACAACTAATAATAAAATAAAATGAAATAAGATGTAGATATTCACATTATTTCTTATACATAAATATAACAATGCAGAGCCGGGCATGGTGGCGCATGCTTGTAATCCCAGCATTCGGGAGGCTGAGACCAGAGGATCTGGGTTCGCGGCCAGTCTCAGCTACCTAGTGAGGCACTCTGCAACTTAGTGAGACTCGATTTCAAAATAAAGAATAAAAAATAGGGCTGGGGGTGTAGCTCGGAGGTAGAATGCCCCTGAGTTCAATCCCCAGTACCGCAAAAAAAAAAAAAAAAAAAAAAAAAAAAATACAGTGCTATCCAACAGATCTTTCTGTAGTGGTAGAAATGTTCTGTACACGCATTATCCAAAACAGGAGGTTTTAGCTCTTGAATGTGACTATTCTGAATGAACATTGAAATTTTAATATCATCTAATCTTAATTTATACTTAAGTAGCCACATGTGTCTGGTGCCTAACAAACTGGATAGCATATATCTATAGTTTTAAAATGAGATTTTTGCAAATTATTAATGTATACTCAAAACAGCAAATGACG
>PVLC010005462.1:45203-76376 GCA_004027655.1 Graphiurus murinus
GGAGGATCCGGGTTCGCGGCCAGCCTCAGCTACCTAGTGAGGCACTCCGCAACTTAGTGAGACTCGGTTTCAAAATAAAGAATAAAAAATAGGGCTGGGGGTATAGCTCGGAGGTAGAATGCCCCTGAGTTCAATCCCCAGTACCGCAAAAAAAAAAAAAAAATGAGAACTTTGAGGAGTTTTAAAAATTACTTCATATTATATGGTACTATATCAAATGTTGTATTATACTAATTATATGTATCAAAAAAAGGAAATGTTAATATTGTACAGTAAATGATATTTTTTTTTTCTATTCTCAGCTAAACAGGGATTAAAGTAGCAACAACTGAAGAAGTTATAAAATACATTTAAGGAAATAATTATTCCTAGAATCTCCTAGAATATGAGAATATGACCCTTTTCCTGATGTTTTTAAAACTTTTCACAGATTTGCCACACATCGTTACTTCTTCTTCCTGGCAGTTAGTCTTGCCAAGCAGGCCCTTCTTCTCAGCCACCCCATTCCCACTGGGATCTGAGGAGACAGTGCTGTTCTCCTGTGTGCGCTCTTCTATGCACTGGGACTTCTCAGTGCTGCCCTTCCAGAGGGATAAACTACAAACTTCCTAGAACATGCCATGTATAGAGCACAGAATTAGTTCTGTCAGGTTCCAGGGAAAACAGTATGTAAAGAAAATACTGAGCATAACATGCACTGTTTTCACGCTGATTTTTTTTGTTGTTGTTTTGGTGGTACTGGGCATTGAACATGGGGCATTCTACCTCTGTTCTACACCCCCAGCCCTATTTTTATTTTTGAAACAGGATCTCGTTAAGTTGGTCTCATCATGTTTCTGAGGCTTGCTTTGAACCTTCCGAGATTCTCCTATCTCAGCCTCCTAAGTATGGGGATTACAAGGGTGCAGCACCACACCCAGCTCTTAAGGATGATTTTTTAAAAATTTGTATGTGCTTTTATTGGTGCATTATAGTCTCACATCATAATGTAAATCATGTTGACATTGACATATACGCACACAGCACTTGGTGCCTCCCCTCCCCATCTCCCCGCTTCCCAGAGGACTGAGACTGATATTAGGATTTTCACATATGTACACACAGACGATGTTAGTATTTCCAATAATGAACCTCAGTTTCCCTCCTCTCCTTCTTAAGGGTGATTTTTAACCAGTCATATATTCTTATAAGATTGAGATATGAATAAAAGTGAACTTTACCCCTTCATCCTGTGAAAGGGGATTATTGATCATCAAATCTTGTTGTCCAACAACCTTCCTTGGGTTTGTGATATGCTGGTAAAGAAAGAAAACACATGTGCAAAGATCAGATGCTACTGGATTTTAAAGCCGACATAAGAAAATAACTATATCACTTACATTTACTATTTACTTACAATTTCTTTAATGCTGCTATACCATGCTCTTAATTCTTTAATTCTACTTATCCACTGACTTTTGTCTTGAGGAATAACACAAAGAAACAGCTGTTAAGACAAGTAAAAGAGAAAACTTTTAAAAAATCATAGGAAATACAATGTCAAACTTAGGCCAAACAGAATCACCTGAAAATTAAAAGATATCCCACTCATGATATTTCATATATCAACATTTCAATTCCCAGTAATTTATATTTTGAGATATCTAAGAAATAAACAATTATAAAATTAAAAATTGACCAATCAAAAGCCAAAAGCAAGAACTCAAAAGCTGCACCATAAAATAGAATCAAACCCCTTTCCAAATTTATACTAAAAAATGAAGAGAGATTCATCACAGTTCAAAGATAGTTCCACTTTACTTTCTAATCTCACTGAAAGTGGCAGGGGCTTAAAAAGAAGCAAAGATTCTTATTAATAATTTTTGTGTTTAAGGTTTTGTCTTAAAACAAGCAGGTGAAGAATAGAGGAGGGCATTCTGAAGACTCAGAACTTATAGCCTAAGAAACTAAGTCCATTCCTTTATGGCAATCACCTTATACAAAAATTAAGCATGCTTAAAAAGACAAATTGGATTTAATTAAGCTTAAGACAACATTAAAATCAATTCTGGACTTAGGTTTCTTTTTAGCGAATGAAGAATAATAAAAGTTAAACAATAGTGAGATGTGCAGCACAATTTTTTGTACACAAATATTCTAGCAGCAGGCCTTCTATCTTTCCTGCCTGAATCTAAAGAAGAAAAATGTATTTTAATTATTAAATCTAAATTATTAAATCTACAGCTGTCTAATATATCATGCTTTCTTACTGTCTTTACTTGCACAGACTCGGTATGCTTGATTTATGCACATAACCCTAAAAACTTTTGATAGAAATATTTTCAAATCAAGCCTAAACCTAAATTAATTGGTTTTGAAGAACAAAAAGGGACAATTTTTCAAAGCAATTAAAAGGTAACTGTAGATTAGTCTTACAAGTTTTGGTAACCAATGACCTTTCCCTCTGAAGAAGACTGACCCAATTTCTTTCTACTTTTCCTTCTTGTTACCCTTCCCTTTGTGTTTCTAGAAAAAGAAAGATAAAAAAATCTTTTCCATCCATGTTTTAAGAAGGAAAAAGGGGGGGGGGGGTGAGTAACTGAAGGCACTTGGCATTCCAGGACCCTGAAGTTACCTGCTCCCTGACTACTGCCAGCTTCAAGGATTTCTACAAAAGTCTCTAGATGAGGTAATGGTGGTGCTCTGAAATTTGTACCACCAAAAGAAATGAAAAGATAGTTACTTCTAATGATTTCTGTAACAGCACTACTTATTTAGGACTAAGGTGATTCCAAGTTATTAGTAAATGTCCTATGAAAAATAAACATGGATGGCCAAAACACTGGAAGTGAAGTCTCTTGAAAAATTCGGTGATCCCCTGCATGGGTAATCTTCCAGGGCATCAGGTAATGTGTTGATATATTGCAACCACAAACTGTAAATAAATATTTTCTTCTTACCTTCCAGCAAATGCTGCGGAACCTGCTGCTTCTCAGCTGCCCATTAATCCCCTTCTGCCTTATTGTTGCCAAGTAATTGTTGTTTACAAATAGTTCTTCCCATTCTTTCCTATATGAAAGAAACCAAAGCATGGGAATCCTTTTGTTAAAATTCTTCCGCTTGGAGAGGAATGCTACAGGAAATTAATTTTAAATAAGTCTCAGAAATGCAACTTTTAAAATGTATATATTTAGTTATGTTCTGTTTCTGAGCACATGGCTGTCTTTTTGGACACAGTTCTTCTGTAGATTTAATGAATATGTAGATAGCTATAATTATGCCAGCTACTGAAATTCATAATGTCTATGGAGGCTATTCCATTTCCACTAACGGATTGGTAGTGCAGTTCAGTGAATAAACAAAAAAGGATATTAATATAAATATATGACTGCTTGAGCTATAGACACAGATATACCTGCTCCAAAAGTATAGAATAAAATGTGTATTGTGGATTACATTGGCTTCTCACATGAAATATCTGTTTGAATTAACCAGTTTCTTTTTAATGATAAGCTGAGCATTTAAGTGTAATAGAAGACTACTTTCTTTAACTGTTGGTGCTATTTACTATTGAAATCTCTGCAACTTCTTTCTACATGATCAGTTTTAAAATTTTAACAGGTGCAGGCAAATTTCAAGAAAACATCAAAAAATTAAAAAGCCTCACTGTAAAAACTGTTAAAGGCAAGCTTGAGTACCTTGCAGTACCTATGGCTGAGTAGATAAACAACTGAAATATGCCTCCCAGGCATGCAGACACCAGGGGCCTAACACCTGTGCCTCATTAATATACAAGTAAATCTGCTCTACTGGGAAACAATTGGAAATTAATTGTCCCAAACCATTTACTGAGTTTGAATAAAGGAATTAGACCTATATTCCCAGCATCTTGCACCAAACTAAACATTAAAAATCATTTGTCAACAGTTGAGGCTGCAGAGATCAGCTTCATGAAATTACTCTCAAATTCCATGATGCCAAAATAAAATTAACTTATAATTTAAAATTTATTACCGAGGCTGAAATCCCAGAGGCACTCTTTTAAGAGAGACTCCCTAAAAGTAAAGAAGCCACTAATACCCTCAGTCATCTTTCTACACACACACACACACACACACACACACACACACACACACACACACACACACAGAGTTGTCACTGGCCAGACCCTACTCATTTTGAGAAAGGACAACCTTTCATAGTATGTTTACAGTCATGACCATAGCGCATAACCAACTGTCCACCTCAAGTTAAAAACCCGATTACGGGATGAGAGCGTCTCCACAGAGTTCCACAAGAGTGATCCAAGACAATGGCACAGTCCCCACTGCCACCAGAAGGTCCAGCCTGCAGCACTCACCCTGGCCACACCTCGCCTTTGGAAAACAGGGTCCTGTGGCTAACTATGCCAAATGGGATACATGCTCCAATCAGTCCTGTGCTAGAAGAAATGCATTGCCACCACCACACCACAAAAATCTCATATCCTCAGTCTATCAGCAAAACAAAAAATTTTAATTTGCATCCGTATTATTAATGAAACTGAACATCTTCATGCTTTTGGCTCATTTGATTTCGATATTTTTATCCATTTCTTTTATTGAATTTGTTGATGTTGCAGATGTCTCACACTGCCAAACCATGACTGAGAATCCAAAGAAAGAAATGGTACAATGGGCAGCCTCACCTACCCATCACAGAGTATATTAAAATGGATTCATGTGCATTTTGATAATTTCACAATCTTTTAAAAAAATATAACAAGTTGGAATTTAAATCTGCTGCAGGTCTTCAATTTTTAGTACAGCATGCCATTAAATAAAACCTCCTCCTATTCATCTCAGTTCACTTCTCAATAAAATAATCTCCAACAAAATTTCATGGGAAAAATGCATACTTTTCAAGGAAAATATGTGGCTCAAGGTCCAAGAGATTATTTGTTAAGGATATTGGTTCCCAAATGAGGTCTTCAGTTTAACAAAGAGTCTTTTTCTCATTTAAATCACCTCCCCCTGGCTTGCTCAGCTACCCAACCAAATAATCAGAAGGCAGGAAGGAATCCTGTAGCCTCAAATAATGCCAACATTACTGCCCAGTAGTGGCCTCAGGAATTGTCATAAGATAATGTAGACTGAGGAATCAGATTCCTTATTAAAACTTCCTTTCTTGTCCTTTGCCCACCAGAAGCAGTAGAGGACAGCAGTCAAGAGCATGGGCATGGGAACCACACTCTGGGATCAATGGCCAGCCAGGCAGTCAGACAGTGAACCATTTACTAGCTACTTACTGCCTGAGCCAGCACAAACAAGATACTTAACCTCCCTGTGCCTTAGTATCCTCAACTGTGAAATGAAATCATAATAGCATCTTCCTCAAAGAGTTATGAGGATTCAGAAAATACATGAAAAGCCCTCAGAAGAGTACACAGCACATACCACTTAAAAACATAATATTCTTAGTAAGTATAATACTGCTTTTATTTTAGATGCTTTATTATTGATCCAAGACAGTAGCTTTTTTCATACATTATAGACATCATTCCTTTGTCAGGCATAGATCTTTTTAGCCTAATTAGCTTGATTTTTCAACACAATGAAACCTTTTAGTTTGTACACGATTTGTACCTAACATTTTCTCTTCTTGAACTTGCCATTGTTTTCTTGCTTAAGTAATTCTTGGCCACTGCAAATTTTAAAAAGCTACTTTAAAAAAATAAATAAAGGCTACTTTAACCAATTTTATTATCTATGACTTGAAATACTTTCTATTTTCCAACAATACCACAAATGTACCCACAGCTCATACTGTTCATTTTTATCCAGCTTTCAGTAATATTCAAAGCAGAGATAAACAAACAGTACCTAAGTACAGTAGAGGAGTACATCTCAGAAACTGTACGCATGTTAAATAGCTTGTGGTCTATTAAAAAAAAAAAAAAGCACACATTTCAAATGTATTTTTAATACCCCAAAACCATCATTTGGAAGAAACCTGGCACTTTCATGGCCTGAAAATACCGGTAATCCCTGTTAAAAGAAAGAAATATGAAGCAATGACTTCCAGTCTCATCCAAAATCAGCTTCTATTCACAGGTACCAAGGAACTGTGAAAGTACAAGCACAGCTGGTGGCTGGATTCACTGCCATCTTGTCAAGTGAAACAGGCTTTTAAGGTCAAGTTACATACTACTTATGTAATGAAGGATAATTATTTGTTAGCTTAAATAAGACCCTGTACCTTGATTACAGTGTTGGTACAGAGAAAAGGAGACTGAGGCATATGAATTAGAAACATTATCTCTGAAATTTACAATCATTTAAATTTATTCATGGATACTTACAGTTCTAATTAAGACATAACATCTCCAACTGATAAAGAGCCCTAACAACAGAGGCTCACAAAGGCCACAAGATAATCTATTAATTGTCTTCTGCTTGGATGGAACAGTGTGACACAGAATAAATAAAAGCAGTATTTATTAAGTGCCTACTAAGTGTTTAGCACTCATAAACATTTCTTTTTTAAACTGTGAAGTGAGTGGACAGATGGATGCATAAACTGATGGGAATGTGAGCTGGGGGTACAATTGTTCAGGTTAGTTAGCAAAATAAAGGAAAGGTTGATAAACTTTGTCTTGCACTGTGTGTGTGTGTGTGTGTGTGTGTATCTACATGAATGCATAGATATGCACGATTTAACAATGGTGCTATTAAAATGCTAAAAGTCCATTTATGATATAATATTTTCTAAAAACTACTTCTAACCTCTAAAGCAACCCTACAGAGTTGCTCTTATTTTTACCCTCTCTTTATGAGGGAAGAAACTATGGCTCAGAAATATTAAATAACTGTCAAGGAAAAAAAGAAGAATTGGGAAAGCATCTTTTTGGAATAACATGGAAGACAAGTAACCCTGAAAGGATACGTGATACTCCAGATACCAGAGGCAAAAATGAGCTCTGGCAACAGGCAGGATAGAAAAGAGTCCTTGTTTTCTCCCTCACATCTTTAATTTTTGAATAGCAAGTCTAAGGACATAGAGATACTGTTTCAATTACTGGTCTAAGAAAATAAGTTGAAAACTGCTACTTGAGCAATTAAGAACAACCTGGTACCTTTAGACCTTTATTTAGGTGTGTAAAAGTCTTAAGTGGAAGAGATTAGAGACATGAGCCTTTAAGGACCCTCTTTAAATACACTAGTGCCATCTAGTGGCAACTACTCTACCTTGCAGGCACTGGGTCCCTGAAAACAATCAGAAAGGAGAGGCAGGATGGATAGGTTTCATTTCTCCTGTCAATGTAGTGGCTGGTTGTCTTGGAAGCACTACATTGAGAAGTACTTTGAGCCCAGCCCTGTGCTCCTCAGAAGAGAGAATTACAACTGGTAAAAATGACATGAGTGTAGCAATCACTCCTCCAAAATGAAATGAATTTCGGCAGCAGCAATTCATTCCTTCCCTCTAATAAAATTTATCTAGGTACATAAGCCTCCTGCAATGGTTTCTCTCTCTCTTGATATGGAAATACATATGAATATGCTGGGAATAAATACAGCTAATGATTATAAAATGATATCTATCTACCTATATATATAATAAAATGAGCTCTGGCAACAGTCAGGATAATTTATACACATATATGTATATGTATTTTTTTTTTTTTTTGGTAGTACTGGGTATTGAACCCAGGAGCATTCTACCTCTGAGCTCCACTTCCAGCCCAATTTTTTATTCTTTATTTTGAAACAGGGTCTCACTAAGTTGCAGAGGGCCTCACAAGTTGCTGAGGCTGGCTGCAAGCCTGTGATCCTCCTGTCTCAGCCTCCCAAGTACTGGGATTACAAGTGTGTGCCACCATGCCCGACTTTCCAATTATATATTTAATGTAGTCTTTTCCCAAAATAATGTACATTAAATTGATATGAAACTAGTTAGTACCTTCTAAATTTAGTAATTTAAGTGCTCTTGTAACCTAAATGATGCATCAGTGATGAAATTGTGCACTAATTTAGGACTAGAAAATTTTGGGTTGTCCCAAATGGTGCTACACTATAGAAAAATATACGCTGTATTTCATAAGATGTTTTCTACCCCATTTCCAGGTATCATTTGGAAAGGGAATGATGTCTCTATGGGAATAACTTAAGAAACCCAAACAACTACAATGGGGGAAGGTTTAGAGACTACACATAGTTTAGTACTGAAGATCTGCAATACTTGGTTAAGGAGAGCTACTTTGGCTTCTACTGATAATGTAATGAAATTGATAAGTGGACGAGGGAAGGAATTGTCACCCTGCGGAAACACAAACCACAGAGAGTGGGAGAAGAGAGAGAAAGGGAACAGGCTTCTGGCTTCTGGGAAGTGTGGCGAGAGGATAGTATGGTTGAGGGAGCTCTTAGAGACTGCCAGGAAATTTACCCGATTGGCCAGGCAACCCTGATCACTGTGCTGACAGATGAACAGACAGATGATAGAACAACAGAAAAACCAGGGCTGGATGAAGCTGCCTTTAAGTAGGATTGTGCCACAGGTACGTGGGTAGGATATGTGAAGCTGAGGAAGCACCAGGTAAGAAATCTGACTTGACACAAAAAGGTTTCTACAATTTTATAATCCTAAAGTACATCCAGATATTTGAAAACACTGCCATATTAACTATGATTACATTTGTTTTATCAAATGCAAAGTAAAAAGAGAGATATTTTAAAAATCTGTACAGAGCATAGAGAAAGATTTCTACCCGTAAAAGAACTGTCCCATAGTTCCAATGTCCCATGCAAAATCATTTTAAAGGCATGATTTTGAAAATGCTGTTCAAACAAAACAAGGAACATCTAACTTAAAATCAATGGAAATAGGAGATGTGTAAATTAGGTATGTCAGCATCAGACTGTAAAGTGTGGCACCAGATATGGGTAAGCTACAACATTAGGACTGCAGGTGCCAAGATCAACCAGATAAACACTGATGTTATCTATAATTACCTCATTTTTAGCTTAAATCACAGGTAATGAGGGAACTCAGAGTCTCTAAAAGGCAATTAGAAACTGTACTGGCTTTTTTGCTTCCTGTATCAGGAATTTTTAAAAACTTACTTTTATTTAGAGCTTTTTCCCTCTCCAGAATAAAACATTAGGGCATATCACTTATACATATATAAATACATAAAAAAAAAAAAATGAGCAATTACCCACAAGCTGAAAATGGATTTCTCCATATTTCTAGGTAATATATGTTCTCAAATGGTGGGGATCTGCTTAAACAAAGGCAAAGAATCATTCACTGGGTGGAGGACAGCTAAAATTAAATTAAAATGAGGTTTTGATTCAGGTTGGGAAGAAACTTTGAATCGGGAAATCTTGAGCCTCCATCTCTAATGTCTACAATGACACAAGGAGCTGAGTCCATAACAGTTGAGGACTCTTTTTTTTTGGTGTGTGTGTGTGTGTGGTACTGGGGATATTGAACCCAGGGGCATTCTCCCTCCAGTCTATACCCCGGTCCTATTTTTTATTCTTTATTTTGAAACGGTCTCACTAAGTTGCAGAGAGCCTCACTAAGTAGCTGAGGCTGGCTGTGAACCCCAACCCTCTGGTCTTAGCCTCCGAAGTACTACGACTACAAGCTGTGCACCACCACACCCAGCTAGTTAAGGACTTTTAGATATAAAACTATAAATCATGTATTATTTTCTTCAAAATACAGTACTTAGAACCTTTAAATTGTATGTCATATTAGAGTAGGTAAACTCAGTCATATTTTTAGAAAAAGAGGAAAGGAAAGCTGTATCAGAAGTATTTTAATTTAGCCGAGCGTGGTTGGCGCATGCTTGTAATCCCAGCATTTGGGAGGCTGAGACCGGAGGATCTGGGTTCGCAGCCAGCCTCGGCTACCTAGTAAGGCCCTCCGAAACTTAGTGAGACCCTGTTTCAAAATAAAGAATAAAAAATAGGACTGGGGGTGTAGCTCAGAGGTAGAATGTCCCTGGGTTCAATCCCCAGTACCGCAAAAAAAATAAATAAATAAATAAAGAAGTATTTTAATTTTATAAAAGTAACACTTAATAAAGGTCATTGTATCACTAATTTAAGGATCAGCACTTAGAAATAAGGCAAGAAAAGGCTCTTATGCCAGACAATCTCAGTGAAGTAGTCTGGAATAAATAATTGTATATTCCATTGTTTACTGGTGTTTCTCATATAAATAATAACTAAGGAAAAATCCTCTTCTTTGAGACTTTTCCTCGCAGACCTCGCTTTACCTTCTTACCACTCCCATTTGACATCTACTTTATCGTGTGTGTGTGTGTGTGTGTGTGTGTGTGTGTGTGTGTTTACTGGGGATGGAACCCAGGGGTATTCTACTTCTGAGTTACAACCCAATCCCACTTTATTTTTTATTTTGAAACAGGGTCTCACTAAGTTGCTAAGGGCCTCCTAAGTAGCTGAGGCTGGCCTCAAACATGTAATCCTCCTGTCTCAGCCTCCCAAGTACTGTGATTACAGGCATGTGCCACTGTGGCTGGCTGATATCTAACTCTTAAAACATGAGAATCTGCCATACAATCTTTAATGTAAACAATACTATAAAGGAAATACAGAATTTAGAATAAATTTTTTCCAGGAACTTAGAAATGGACATTTGTTTTTTAAAAAAATCTGATGTACTAACTAAAATCCAATCCTATCTCTTAAAGCTTGTTTTCTAAGAGTAATTGCTTCATAGAATATTACATAAATAGAAATATCTATGCTTAAAATATATACTTTCTCTTGAAAAGATTACAATATATTATATTTTACTAAATCCACCATTAACAATCTCCACATCAACACCATCCAATAGAACTTTCTGAGGTGACAAAATGTTTTATATATGACTGACTGATATGGTAACCATTATTCACATATAGCTAACTAAGCAGTTAAAATATAGATCTTTCTGGTAAAGATTCACATATTTTATTTTAATTTTAAATAGCCTCTTGTGGTTAGCAGTTCCTGTTTTAGACAGCAAAGCTCAAAATGTTTTAATGTGTCACTCATGGATCTATTCATTTTTTTAAGCAACAACTATAAAGGTTCAAGGGATAAAAAGATAAATATATATCCGATACATACTCACATATGGTGTAATTGGGGAATAAAAACAAATAAGCATTAAACATTAATACATGTGGTTAAATTAAATCAAGGTGATTCCATAAGAGATGTTGTAACACTGTACTTACTCTAAATGGATGCTGCTAAAAAAAAGAACTATCAGATGTAAATTCAATGCTTTCTCTTTTTGTCTCCCTCACACTGCCTCTCCCTGGGGATGTGTTCCTGTCACCAGGACCACACCCTGCTCCCCACCGCCTCCCACCTTTCCCTTCTCATACATGCACATGTGAAAGTTAAGACAGAGGATTTGTATGGATGACAGTGTTACTTTCATTAGTAGCCAAAAATGGTCAATGTGGGAAAGATCTAGACATAAGAATTAGGTTCTAAGCCTAATATAATAATATTTAGCAACAGACTGGCTAAAGAACCAAGAAAATATAACTTAAAATGAAGATAAATAGACCATGCAAAAAAAATAAACTAGTTGAAGATGTACTATGAACTTATTTGCATTAATGTGCCGGTGAAAACAATTTCCACATGGACCACTGAAGAGGAAATTTCCATACCTGAAGGCTACTAGGAAATCACATTCAATTACAGGTTGAGTATCCCTTATCTGAAATGCTTTAGAACAAAAGGCTTTCAGATTTTAGAGGGATTTTGTTGTTGTTGTTGCTGTTTTTGGACTCTTTGCAGAAACTTTACCAGTTGAGGATACTAATCCAAAGACTCAAAATTCAAAACACCCCAATATATGATTTCACACTTCAGGTTTTTGGAATAGGGATGCTCAACCAGTATAATTAAAAACAAAACAAGCCAGGCATGGTGGCACACGCTTGTAATCCCAGTACTTGGGAGGCTGAGACAGGAGGATTGCAGATTCAAAACCAGCCTCAGCTACTTAGTGAGGCTCTCCACAATTTAGTGAGACCCTGTTTCAAAAAATAAAGAATAAAAAATAGAGCTGGGGGCATATCTTGGATGTAGAATGCCCCTAGGTTCAACCCCTAGTACCGGGGGAAAAAAAAAAAAGAGTTTAAAAAACAAAATAAAACAAACAAAAAACCCTACTAGATTTTCAAAACCATGCTTGAACACCATGCCTCAATTACCTGGCATGATGAAATGTATGCCATGTAAGTGACCTTTTCTGTTTACCTCAAAAATGTTGAGAGTACCAAAACATTCCCAAGACTTATAAGTCTTTTTTTGTCCAGATGCAGTATACATTTGGAAAACGGAAGCTATTTGCATCTACCTCAAATAATGAACTGCTTTGTTTTTATAACTGCCCACTCTGTTTTTAATGGCATTTTTCTCATGTCTATTTTTGCCAGACCATGAAGCTACCAATTAACAATACCCCTCTTATTTGCAGTATTGCTTTCTATAGTTTCAGTTACTGCTGCTCCATTGGCGGTCTGAAAATATTAAGCCAATTAACTCCAAAAATAAGCAAGTCATATACTTTAAATTGTGCACTATTCTGATGAATGTGACACGTTCTCACACCATCCTGCTTCATCCTGCCAGTGACACAGGTTGTCCCTTGGTCCAGCCCATCTATGCTGAACATGCTGGACACCAATAGTCACTTAAGTAGCTGTGTTGGGTATCAGATCAACTGTCTTGGGATCATGATGCTTGTGATCAAGCAACACTTATTTAACAATGACCCCAAAGCGTAAGAGTAATGATGCTGGCAATTTGGACACACCAAGAAAAGCTACAAAATGCTTCCTTTAAGTGAAAAGGTGAGAGTTCTCAGCTTAATAGGGAAAGGAAAAAAATCATATGCTGAGATTGATCTACAGTAAGAATGAATCTCTTATCTGTGAATTTCTGAAAAGGAAAATGAAATTGATACTAGTTTTGCTATGGTACCTCAAACTGAAAAATTTATGGCCACAGTGCTTAATTAAAATGGAAAAGACAATAAATTGCAGGATTCAGTACTAACTTCAGTTTCGGGCCAGAGTCTCTAAAGGGCAATTAGAAACTGTATTGGCTCTTTTGCTGGAGGTATTACGAAGTATAAACTTAAGGGCTAAAGGGGAACTACTGTACATTAGCTTTTAGGAATCTCAAATCTGTATCCCTTTGTTATTTGCTCAGTTTGTCTTTTAAAATATAGACAGACTAGACTTTATACCTAAACCTAATTCAGCTTTATACATTTCGATCTCTCTCAATAAAAAAAGAAGAGGCTGAGAAACAAGAGTAAATGGAAGCAGATAGGAACAGTAGGGCTCTCTTACGACTAAATAAATACACTTTAATGAACTGACCTTTGAGTCATTTTTAATATTCCCCCCTATTTTTAAGTTCCTGATTTTATTCTAGATCATTGAAGCTACTGGAACTTGGACGTTCAAATAACTGATATGTTAACACATATCCAAAGGAAGGGTGGGAGTGAGTGGAGATTTTCATAATACTGGAAAAGTTGTGGTGGGAGAGAGGATTGGGGAACACACTAAATCGCTTGCCCTCACATAAAGAAATTAAGGGTATAAATACCTGATTGGAATATCTACTTTGTTTGTCATGTAGGCTACACCATCAGTGGGAATAGGAGTGCTAATAGTGAAATTTTCAAAATAGTTACTCTGAGCTGGGTGTGGTGGCCCACACCTGTAATCCCAGTACTTAGAAGTCTAAGACAGGAAGATCACAGATTCAATGCCAGCTTCATCAGCTTAGTGTGGCCCATCAGCAACTTAGCAAGCCCATGGCTCAAAATTAAAAGGGCTGAATGCCCTTGGGTTCAGTATCCAGCACCAAAAAACAAAATAAAACAAAAACAGTTGTTCTGAATCACAGTGGAAGGTGATTTCCTTTTCCATATTGTTTATAACAATGTCCTGTGTTAAGCATTAGAATTTTCCACTGCTAAAATCTTAAACTATTTGAGGACAGCCTCAGTAAGTAGTGAAACTGTCAGCAACCTAGTGAGACCCTGTTTTAAAACAAAAAATAAAAAGGGCTTTGAGGTATAGCTAAGGGGTAGAATACTCCTGGGTTCAGTTGCTAGTAACACACACACACATACACACACACCCCCCAAAATAAATAAATTAAATAAGTAAATAAATAAATAAATAGAAAAAAAGGAGGGAGAAGGAAGGAAGGAAGGAGAGAAAGAGAGAGAGTGAGAGAGAAAGAAAGACGAGAGGAGAGAAAGAAAAAAGGAAAAGAAAAGAAAAGAGACACTTAGGGGATTTAGGGGCAGAAAAAGGGGGTTCTTCCTCTAGTGCCCACCAGGAGGCAAAGGAGAAACAGGGATAGGAACAGGACTAAAATGCCAAACAGACCACTCTGGCATTATTTATCTATCCTACCTCCTTCTACCCTCTTCCGAATCTCTCATCTGGAAAAATGGTCTCTGATCAGCCTATACAGAGTACAAAGGAGAGAATGAGCCAAGTGTGGTCCTGTGGTAAGGTAGGGGAGGGGCGAGCAAATAACAGCAGTTATCTTGGAAACTGAACAAAATCCAAATATGGAATCTGCGTTTAGTTGTACTGTAGTAGAACTCTGTTGTTAAGAGCTTTTTAAGACCTAGAAGCATATTTCATAAAAATACTGGAATGAGAGCTAAGAGTGTTCTATTATATTCCCTTTGGTTTCTATGGGTTGAGAGATCTGGATGTGTCATTTAAATTAAATTCCTAATCTGAGCAAAGTAGAATGGAATACAGTCTTTGAAAACTCTTTGAGAACATGTCAAACAGACTAAACTACTTCTACAATCTACCTCAGAATACTGCATCCATAACCATGGGATTAAAAGTATATCCTTATGTTTAGATCACACTAGAATCTCTCTTACACTTCAATTTTTCTTGCAGGCAACTTTTTATTCCATAGCTGCTATGTTGCCTTTCTTCATATTTCTCAGTCTCAAATTACTTGATTATCAAATAGTTTATAACAATCTTGTGTGATTTAAAGATTCACATTTTCAACTCCCATTTTTCACCACAGATTAAAATATATCGAGCATCTACATTATACTGAGCTGGGTGTGGTGGTGCATGCCTGAAATCACAGGCTTGGGAGGCTGAGTCAGAAGGATCACAAGTTCAAGACCAGCCTTAAGCAACTTAGTGAGACTTTAAGTAACCTAGGGAGACCTTGTTTCAATACAAAAGAAAGAAAAAAAAAAAGGCTGGAGGTGTAGTTTAGAGGTAGAATTCCCTTGGGTTTAATTCATAGTACTACAAACAAAACCATTATATCCTGAAATTTAACACTTTAATATTATCAAAATAGCAGGATATACAAAGTAACAGTTACCACACGAAATAAAGCTATGTAAATACCCATGTCCTGAGGATCACATTAGCCATCTAAGGGCATAACTTCCTCACTGAGTCCAAACAAATCTATCCATTCCAATACTGGAGAAGAAACCAAAAGAACACATTGCTAGAGAGTAGAAAACAAAGACTGGTTTTGTTCATATTGTCCATCTCCCTGAACACTGCTGCTCTAGAATGCCTGGTGACAAATCTTTCTCCTAAATATCACCCACCACCCCACCTCACAAATTGAGTTATCCCATTTGGTCTTCCCCAGGCTCTTGATAAATGCATCCATTATGAAACTAGCCATCATCTGTGTTAGTGATTTCCATGTTTACTTCCCGTGCTAGATCATGAGTGCCTCAAGGACAGGGCCTGTGTTTTATTCCTCTTTAGGGCTTGGAGGTTGAGCACACTGGCTTGTCTGTACTGGGTAGACAATAATGATATGCAGAATGATTGAAGATATGTTAGCTCTCTTGAACCAAAAAAGCCAACACAAAATTTTAAAACAAATGTTGAAAATGATGCACTTGTGAAGCTCTGTGTTAAAAATAAAATAAGAAAGGATTACTAACCACTGTCACTTTCCCCCAAAGACAAAGAAATATGTGATATCAACTTCTACTAAAATATTCTGTGAAAATTTCTCACTTAAATCATATCTTTAAGTCTTAGAAATTGTTCATGAAATTAAAAAATTAGAAAATATTACATAGAGCTAACTATATGACTACAAAGTAGACCAATAAGCAAATAAATAAGAAAGCCATCATAAATTTTTTAAAAGATGCTTAACTTTCCACTTCTGAACTCGATTTTATGCATTACTTTTTCAAATTATAGTGACAGTAAGACATTTTAGTATTACTGACCAAATCTTTAACTGATTTTATATATTTCACCACCATACCTTAAAAAGCAAGGCATGCTAATATGTTACAACAGTGACCTAAGGGGCTAACAAGAAGTTTAAGCTGGGAGCACCAGGGAAAACAGAAGTGCATCTGGGGGAGGGGCTCCGGGGGACTCACTGATGCAGGGAAGCTTATCCTATTTTGAATGAATGCTAGCCTTTCCAAAGATAAACATTTACACAGCCTTGGATGACAGGGCTTACAGATGACTATATAAACACACATGAAAACTTGTTCCCCTAAAGCCTGGCTATAGAGAATAAAAAGGCTTGAAGGCATTTCTGAAGGACAGGGACTCAGACTCTAACAGGTATATGAACAGGGCTTAATCCAGTACAGCCTGTTGACTCTGTAAATGTAAGCAGTTCAATCAAATTTTTTTTAATGGAAAGTAACATTTTCAGAACCTAAAATAATCAATAATTAGTTCGGAGAAATTATACATTATAGAGGCACTGACACTGTCTAGTTCTATTATCATAAAAGTAATAACATTATTTTAAGAACATATATTTATCATTCAAATGTGATTTTTTTTTTTCTTCGCCTCATTATGGAGTTAAGGACAAAAGGTAACATTCTAATTTTGGTTTTTGGAAAATGAAAAGGTTACATATTTTGTGCACTCTGAAATTATTATTGAACTGCAAAGGTTGTGGTGCTTCTTAAACAAATATGGGAACATGAAATAAGAAAATATGATAATGAGATTGTGAAGTTAAAGATAAGAACAGATTATATAAAAATTCCTATTAAACTATAGGTAACTGTAGGTAAATCTGATTCTTACAATATATACTTATTGCCACTTTAAAACTGTAAAAACTTTTAGAAACCTTGGTGAGATTTCAAAGGTTAACGCTGTCATGTAAAAGAGTTTTTTAAAACATAAAGGAAATTAGAAGAGAGAAAAGGTAGAGAAACTCACAATTGTTACCCACTACAAGTTGGGTGTGTAGACAGGTGTTATGCACATTTCATAAGTATGTTCCCTATGAGTCTATGATATAGCTGCTGTTAATTTGGTTTACTGATGAGATTAATTAGGAACCAGAAAGGTTAAATATCTTGCCTAAGCTCACACAATCAACAAGTGGTAAAGCTTAAGATGTAATCTTTGGTCTGTCTTATTTATATTTGTGTAGTTTTTTCTATCAATTCTCTAAATCACATATTTATTCTTAAGAATTTATAGAGTTTGTGTCATATAATTATATGAATCCAAAACAAAATACAAACAACACAACAAAGTCAGAAAAGAAATGCTCTGAGAATAAGGAAAAAAAAATCTTAATTCTAGGTCCTCCTTCCTCCTCTACTAAGCTATAAAATCGTGGAAAAAATAATTACAATAGCAAGGCCTTAGGAACTTAAGATGTCTGGGTGGTAGGGTAGAGGATGGAGAATTCAAGCCTGTTTAGTATAACCTCCAGAAATTAAATAAATTGATTTTTAATGAGTGTATATTTGTGTGTGTGTGTGTGTGTGTGTGTGTGTGTGTTGTATGTTTTGCTGGGGATTAAACCCAGGGACTCATAAATGCCAAGGTGCCTATATTCTTAAAAATAATAAGATTAGAAAAATAATATCATTCTGAGAGTGTAGGTAGAACCCAAATTTCTGAAGTTTAAGTCTTCTTTTACACAGCAGGTTTTCACCCCACTAACCTCTCTAATATTTTAAACCACTATTCCATTGTTATTTCAAAGAGATACAGGACCCTTTTACATAGGAATTAAAAGGTATTTTACTCAAAATAAATGCTCCCAACTAACTGGTTACATATAAACTATAGAACAAACTATCTTGAGAAAAGGAAGCAACTTCAGAAGTTCTAAACAATATAAAAAATTGGAATATCACTAGTTTGTGGATAAGTACCTTTTGTCTATCTTTGCTAAAGGGGATAAAATAAAATGCATAAAGGGAAAAACCTATCCTTATTTCTTCAATAAGCCCTTTTGGATATGAAATGTAATATTTCTTTGGAGGTAAAAATAACACAAAAAGTCTGAATATTATTCTTAAAAAATAATGTGAACTTTACAAGTACTCAGCCTTTATAAATTGTTTAAGTCTCAAGTCACCTCATTCTTCTACCTGTAGGATTTATTAACTAAAAAGACACAAAGAAGTATTTCTGCAATCTTCTTTGCATCCAAGTAACTTTTGTTTTTTAATTCAACACCAAAGTCCCTAACTAAATTTTTATTTTCTATTTTTCTTGGGGAGGGGTGGCGGTGTCCTGGGGATTGAACCCAGGGGCATTCTACTCCAAGCTACATGCTTAGCCCAATTTTATTTCTTATTTGGAAACAGCATCTCACCAGGTTGCTGAGAGCTTCTCTAAGACACCAAGGCTGGCTTTGATCTGCAATCCTCCTGTCTCAGCCTCCCAACTACAGGGATTTCAGGCATGTGCCACCACGTCCGGCTCCTAAATTTTTATAATCTTCTATTTAAAAGCTATGACTTGTAACTGAACATGGTTTATTTTGTGTGTCTCTTGGAGTCAACTTGGCATTTACAAATTATTATTTGAAAATTATCCAATTGTCAAAATCCAGAAAATGGCATATTTTTCCTAACGGCACAGCTTGAAAAATACACTCATATATGGTGCTACCAGAAATGAAATTGCAAAAAAATAAACTGGATGATTTCCCACTGTATATACAAGAATCTGGAAAATCAGAGTTAAATATAATGCACAAATTTATTTTTTAAAAGCCACTATGGTTTATATTCTATCCTATGCCATTTATACAATGCCAAGATAATGTGTGAAAATTAAGCAATATTTTGAGTTTCCAAGAGAATGCCAAATAACTGGTCTGAGTTTTCCCTATCTAAATTGAGTAGTATGCCAAATTTACCATGGATTTTTGGCTATATAAACTTAACCTAAGTCTTATTGATAAATAAAGCAAAAATAAAGTTATTGTCTACCTAGGGAATTATGATACGATACTTTACAAATCTGGGGGAGAAAGGCACTACATAGATTTTCTATGAACTTTTATAGAAAGTCATAATTTGATCACAAATATTTAGAAACATAGAGTATTAAAAGGAAAGTTTTTAAATGTTCACCTTCAATTTATTTCATAGGTCACTGTTATATCATCTAATAAGATAATTAAAAACATGCAAGCAGCTGGTACTACAGCTAAACAGATTAATGTAATAGTCTGTAGTCATATGTGCTGGCAAGGGGTTTGCCTCTTTTGGCGAGGAGAAGGTCAGCTGCCCTTGGGAGGGGGAGGGAGTGGGAGAGAATGAATATTCCTTCTATGTATCCCTGTGCTGGAGTCACTAAGACAGCTCTGCAAACTGATAGTAAGAAAACTACTGCTTCTCTTACACATTCAGCCATTTTCCCTCAGTTTTAATGGTTAAAAATAAGAAACAAAGAAAGCCCATAATTTGACAGACAACATTAACACTGGTCTTTACAAAGCACATGATACATTTCATAAAATGAGCAACGTCTTCTCAATTCTGATAAATATTCCACTTTAACATGTCACCTGCAAATTAGGTGGGAGCTATACAGTACCATTTTAACCAAAACTTCTAAAACAATATATGCTCTATACAACTCAGGCATATACATAACATAATAATTGTACTGGTGCCTTAGGAGTTAAATACAGCTATACCCTACTTATCTGAATCAATGTCGCCAAACCTCAAGAAGATACTAATCTAAAGTAAAACCTCCTAGACTATAAAAAATATGTTCAGGAGCATCAGACACATAAAGCTATAGTTAGGGTCTACTGATTTTAAATTTCAAAACTTATTTGTTAAAGTTTCAGACTCTCCATCTCTGATCATCTCTGAATTTATTAGGAAAACATCTTCCTTTCTAGGTGTGCAAGTATGTTATACAAAAGCAGTGTGGAGTGTGGAGTACAGTATCAGAGACTGAGATTTTTAAGCCTTGGGCTAAGCTTTTTCTTAAGCTTTAAGCTCCCTGACTGCTAACATGTAAAAGTTATTTTCCTATAAGAAGCTTTTTCTTCCTTTTGGCGTATCTACATCAGAGCACTGTAATACCTTCTACAACATTAAAAGGTTAATGATGATGACGATGACACCAACTGGAATATAGCATCCACTAAAATTTATTCAGCACTTAGCTTGTGACATTATCTCACTGAACTTCTCATGCCAACTGTATTCTACTATCCATACACCCAAGGTAAGGAAACGGAGGCTAAGGCTTGTCCAAAGTCTTCAAAATATTGGAATCAGGATTTCAACCAACGTACTATGTTCAGAGACTATTTCTATGGGGTGTGTGTGTTGGGGGAGGGGGCTAGGGATTGAATCCAGGATCATTCTACCTCTGAGCTATGCCCTCAGCTCTATTTTTACAATTTTTTTTTTTTAAACAGGGTTCACTAGATTGCTGAAAATCTCCTTATATTGCTGAGGATGGACTCAAACCTGTGACCCTCCTGTCAAGGCCTCCCAAGTACTTGAGTTACAGACATGCTCCACTGTCATGTCCCACGCAACACGGGGTAGAGCAAAGTGGCCAGCCGCTTCGCCTGCCGGAGCCCAGTGAGAAGGAGAGTGTCCTGGCTGGCCGGGCCCACCACCCTGGGGAGTCAGGGTTGCCGCCCAAAAAAACTGCACCAAGAAAGATCAGAGCTTGTGAGTGCCGAATGCCACATGACATGCGCGGTCCCTACACTCCACCATGCCCAGCTCAGATACTATTTTGACAAGAACAAAACAAAACTGAGACTATGATCTTTCTAAACTTGACAATCTAATATTATAGTAATACAAATAATGGAAAGAATATAGACCTAGGTGACTAATTCAAGAATAAAGAGAATGAAACTTCAGTATATGCTGAAAAGGTACAGTGTGTAATGGTGAACACTGAGGCAACAGTCACAGGTCTCCATGGGGTGAGCACAAAATGATAATGCCATGGCCTTGGTTGATTGAACTTTTCACAATTTACCTCAGTCTTTAAAACAGCTGTGGGAAGGAGGAAGGCTAGAAATTAAATTGCCCATTTTATAGATGAGAGACTAAAGTTAGTAATATCTATCATGGACACAGGTATATATAGGTTGAGTGTGTCTGGTATTAGGTTTAAGGCCTGAGTTGCTTTTAAAAAAAAAAAAAAAAAAGCATTTCAGAGCCAGTTTAAATAACACAAAGCATGTTTGAGGGCTGGAAGATGTAGTTTTCTGATAACCTATACCTATTTAGTTTAAAAGAGCTGTAATAATAATTTTCATTTTCAAAAGTAAATTTTACTGACAATTCTGTTACCATTTTAATGCAATTCTGAAACAATTTGTAGGTTTTGTCAGTTAACCTTACTATGAAAATTTACCCTAGAGCTGTGCTTCGATGAATTCTACATTTAACCCAAGTGTCAAATTCACAAGTAAGCTAATTATATTATAAGAACTATTGCCTGAGTAGAAAAATATTCATTTCACACCTTAAATACTATAATACTATTTAATAGCAGCACTAGCCTGTCGACTATTAAAAGCACACTTTTACATACTGTACTACCTGAGCTTTTATCCTGCCTTTTTAATTACAATAATACATTAATATCCTAACATTACAACAGTGACAGGCATTGATTAAAAATATTTAGTTAATAACACTAGTACTTATTTTGCAAAGTTGAATGAAGAGTTCATTTTCAAAATGCAATTATCTATTCATTTCAAACTATTCAAGGACAAAAGAAACTACAAGATAATGCTGTGTCTTTTCATTTAAAACATTTTTACCATTATGTTATGTCCAATATTTACTATAATTAGCTAAACTATAAATGTAGTGGTAAGATATAAGATGCCAATAAAAACGTATACACATAAGAAGAATTTTCCTTCCACTGAAATATATCTTTTTCCCTTTTATTTTGGTTTTTATTGTATTTCTGTTTAATAATGGCATGACCATCATAGATTTCACAGTTATTATATTAACATTCCTCAGTTACATGCCAAATCATGAATATTTAACTATCATTTACATTGACTTTTTACATTTTGGTGGTGGTAGTAGCAAATTCAGAGAAGAGATTCCACCTATTACTCCATATGTCAAATTTCAAGCTTTATTTTATACTTCAGGATTAGAAGAAGGCTTTAGGGAATTGCAACATTTACAAGGTAGGATGGGTACAGTGAAAATATAGTGACAACATATGAGTTTTACTGCTGTGATAATACCCTTCTAGAACACATGAGAACATAAGCCTAGTATTGGTGACACTTGAAAGACTGATTATTTATATAGACCCCAACTGGCATAAAATAAAGATGTAAAGTATTTCAATTATCATCTCATTCCTGGAATTCATAAACAAATGATAAAACCTTTCTTATTTACTAGATTCTTCTTAAATGCCTCCAGGATACAAGGCTCTTCTCTAAATGCTAAAAACCTGCCTGGATTCTGTAGAAACAAATGACACAGTTTCCATTAAGGAAATAGAATATGTATACAAACAAAATTATATACTACCTAAGCATATATTTCATATTTGTTTTCAAAAAGGAAATAGTTTGATACTCAAATGAGCTTCCACGTGTATAGTGGTTCTTGCTTATGTTTTGTAGTTTTTACACATCGTAGAATTAATTAATTAATCATAAGGACAATACATTCCAATTAAAGTATTTCTTCAAGAATCTACATAATCATCTACAATGCTTAAATATACTAATATTGAGTCTGTCCTTTTTTCTGAAGAAAAAAGGAAACTGAGTTCTTACACCATTTTGGTTCAGTATACATATTTTTAGAAAATATTACCAGAAATACTTTTAATTTTTCTTTTTCCTGGTTTTTCCTGTCATAAGTAACAAAATTCATAGATTCTTACTTAAGTGAAATCCAATTTATGAGAACATTAACAAAAAAACAAGATCAAAACAGTATCTTCTTAACTAGTGTATCCTTTAAAAAAAAAATTACTGATTGAGATGTAACTGTCCTATTTGCTAAAGATCCCAAACAGGATATTAACAAACAGTACTTAATTCAACCACCAATTACATTTTAAGCTCTCTCAGGCACTCCTGAGCAGAATGCTCTGTTTTAGCAAGAAACTTAAACAAAAGAAAGCCCTTAGTACTGCAACAGAAAGACTGGGAAAACAAAAATAAAAATCAATTGTAATCAAGCTCAGTACTACACGTAAATTCATTCCAATTCCCCTAGTATGGGATAACAACAGATATCTGCAGTAAGTCCATTTATTCAAGAATTTAGGATGTCACATTTTCTGTTGCTCATTAAGTCCACAGATAATCACCTATCACAATATCATTTACATATGTCATATTTTTAAAGCACAGGTAGCAAGCAGATCCTTGCTATTCTAATATTATAATCCTATAAAGTTATGTGTCTTATATGTTATCTTTTAAAATTATGTATCCATTTATTTATCACCTACCTATATGAACTAAAAGTTCCCTCGGAGTCTAAGGTAGAACTTGTTCTTCTTCCATTTTCATTTGAATCTCCTGGAAAAAGAAATTAAGAATACTGAAATAAAAGAGATTACAAAAGCTGAACATTTCAATTGAAAAACTACCATGTGACAGTTCTATACAGTATGGTAGTCAAAAAAAGCATATATATTCCCTTATGCCTCTTCCAAATTATCTTTTGTTCTCAGAGCGTTTTAGGTTAAAAAAAAAATTCATTTGGATACCAAAATATAAGCTAACACCATCATTCCTGTATGAGAAAGTAATACTATCAAAATTATTGCTAACAGGAACAAATGAAGTATAGTATAGATGATCTTTTCTTATGAATCACAGACAAAAGCAAAACTTATAAACCATTTAATTGTACACTAATGTTCATAAGCAAAGGCAATTTTTTGTGAGTGATCAGGTGACCCATCTTGACCATTACTATAGCCAAAAGTAAGACATGGCAGAGGGCAGACCCAGAGGGCTATCTAGCTCCCTTTTTCCCCCTGTCTAGGAGTTTCCTGAGCAGAGATATGAAAGAGAAAGCAGGGTCTGATCAAAATGCATTTCAATTCACTTTATCACATGCCTTAATATTTTTTCCAAAATTGTTCTAATTGTTAGCTTATGATTTACCTGTTAAAAAATCAGCAATTTAAAACATGAAAAAATACCACCAAAAAGTATGTTTTTTCTACAAGAATATTTAGAAAAAAAGCACTTTTTTCTCAAGAAACCTGGATATTCATAAAATCAAATTTATAACAAATTTGTGCATGTCAGTTTAAATACTATAGAACAACAATGAATTTATTTACATATATGGTAAGCAATGGCCAAATGTAAAAATATATACTCAATTGAAAGAAATTTAAGTTTAATTTTTAAAAAATATATTTTAAAGTATATTTTTATGAAACTATAGTCTAATATTAAATATATCATTTGTCCTTCAAAATGGATTTAAAAGACTAGAATCTGATTACATTTCTATACAACTAGTTTCTGTAAGATAACTTTCAGTATTAGGTCATACTCATTTTTATAATGTTTATGGCTTAATAGTTCAATGATTTATCCAACTTTAATTTATACTTTTACTAATTTTGGAGCATTTGAGGTGCCACTGCAGATCAAGACACTGGGTCCTGGTTAAGTCAAAGAGTCACTCTGGAGCTTTCAGTTTAAAGATGAGATTAGTTTTAATTATTGAGTATATTACTTACGGTACCATACTTATATAATTATGCCGCTCATTAAATGGTTACTGAAAACTGAAATGTAATTTTAATGACAGCTACCTGTTTTTTACACATTTCATAGTTGACAGATTAATCAAGAATGCTGGTTCTCTTCAAGATCCTTTCAGCTGTGCCAAATTGTTGAGAAGGATGAGAACTGGCCGGAGCCTGCTTACTGAACTTCTAAAACTCCTAATTCTTTTTTCTTAAGTTATACTTCCAGGTGTTTTTTAAGCAAACAAAAAAAATGCTAAAATGGATTACAGCACTAAGAAAAGGTAACTATTTATAGAAGGAAATAATCCAAAAAACTTAACTGTTTGAAATTAATGTGTATCTGGTGCAAATTCTTTGAAAACAGGTAAGAATACATATACAATTCCTTTTCTCCTAAAAATTTAATAGTATTATAATAAAGTTAAAAGATTGAAAAGGAAATTTAGTCTCTGTCTTGCTAAACAAAATTTTCCTTTAACACATGTTATTTAACAGCTTGCAGACATTTCCTGTGAAACATTCCATAACCAGCATCGAATAAGCACTTTATTATATATTTAAAACATGAGCCTTCTTTCCCTTAAAATTAAAGATTATCATTATTTAAATATACAAAATCTCACCAAAAGAATAATCTTCCTTTAAGCTGATATTTATCAGATTAAATTTAAAATCCTTCAAATAAGAAATGCTTAGTTTTTTAAACAGCCAGGTTTTATCATATTACAAAGGTTTTCTTCAGTTTGTAACTGCTACCAAATAAAAAACCACATTAAAGGTAACTTTCAAGGTGCAAAAGATGGTAATAAGGGAAAAAAGCAGTTTTCCTTTCTCAACAACATACCAAATAAGGAGCACAATCATTTCACTAACAATACTAGCGAAAAGATTTCAGAGTTTGCTATATGGGGAAAAGGCAATAAAGTTTTGAAGAGGAATCACGGCTTTGTTCCTTCAATCCTCTAGTTGAAATTAATTATAGCAAATGTTTATGAAAACATCTGTTCCTTACAGTTATAAATTCTTTATTTTAGATGGACGATTCCAGACTCTTACTTTGGAAGGAAACTGACTATCAAAAGGTTTACAAAAGAACAGATAGGATCTGTGATTCCAGAAAACTGTACATACAACATGCTACATCCTGTAAAGATTTTCGTTTGTGTGAAATATGTGGAGGGGCTTCAAACTGGAAGCAAACAAAAATCAAAGACAAATAGAAAGACTCAGCTCTCATTTAAACAGTTGAATGAAAAAAAAAATCTGTACCACAAGAAAATACCAACTAAGAATTATAAACAAAAATGACTTTACTATTGAATCTAATTTAGAGGTAAATATAATAAAGTATTAATTTTATCAGGGACTTAAATTAAGTGTAATGACAATAAAGTCATGGGAATAAATGTGTAGCATTTCCCAAGAAATAACAACAGAGGGTGCAAGAGAGTTTGATATGGTGTTTTGAGTTGCTATTCTGATTCCTGAACTAAGTTGTCAGGTAGCCATAACTGCACTGAGAATGCCTAGGCTGTTTTCCAATCTCTCTCCTCTTTCCTCTCTCCTCTCTCCTCTCTCCTCTGACCCTCCGTGTCTGTCTGTCTCTCTCTCTCTCTCTCTCTCTCTCTCTCTCTCTCTCTCTCTCTCTCTCTCACACACACACACACACACACATTATTAAAGTAATCTCACAAAAAGACCTGTAAATGATCAAACAGCACAAATGCCTACATGTGTTTTAAGATAATAGATTTTCTTTCACTTGCTTGAAAAGTAATTTAACTAAGAGTAAATTTTGAAAATACAATTGCCACTTTAACTTTAAAGGTAATACTATACCTACTGTAAATTAATGAGTAAAATAATCTGGACACATCTATTTAGTGTATGCATTTTAAGTGTATACAAACATTATATATCATCTATTATATATATATATTAGATATGCTACTGTATAGCATCGTACAATACATTTTATATCTGTAGGAAAAATTCATGATTACTTGTGACCATTACAGTTTTATATATAACACTGATTTCTCCTTACCTACTAAGTAACTGCAAAATGAGTTCGTAACATTTGTACTTAAAGTAAGTTGGCTAATTCAAATAAAATTATGCTGGTATTGGTTTAAATGAAGATGCAAAAGACTAGTATTTTCCAACAGTAATTTCTAACATATATGTGTTTAACTTATTAAGCCAATAGTATGTATAATTGGGACTGAAATTTCAAAGTGGAATGACTGGAATCTAGACTTTTAGCTTTAACTGCAGTCATGTTTAGTTAAGGGCATTTATTAGTTCTATCTATGCACAGCTGAAAACATCCTAAATGAAGGTTTGCAGTAGATTTTTGTAGTACTTTTTTATGCACAAACATCTGTCTGCTTCATGAAGAGAGAACCAGAAATTTTAAACTAGGTTAAGTTAAAAACAGCCAGAATAATAAATAAATAAGTATGCCTACTCAAATGTGCTTTAGTTTACATCTAAAAACAGAGTTGGAAAGTATCACATCATACTAGGTATGAATTCTAAAAAGTTTTACAAGTAAGAATGGTTTTATCTCTGAATTATTAGAGAATTGTCATCAAGTGCTCAAACTAAGATGAAAACACAGCTATGGGTTTAGTAAAGATCTGAAAGCTTTTGTGTCTTTTAAATGGATTATAATATACTACTGAAGTGTTTTAATTAAATTTAAAACCTGTTGTAAAGTACATGATTTTGAAAAGCTATGAATAAAGTATATTCCTATGTTGACACACAGTAAGGGCAAAGCATAATGACTCAGCATCATTCAAAAACCTAAGGACACTACAACATTTCAGGAATCAGAAGAACTAGGCCTCCATATTCTAATTGTTTATGCTAAAAATCAAAGAACACCCACTGAATCTAAGAACCAGAACAAAAGTCAATATAAAACAATCATCAATTTTATAATTTTCTGTTCTCTTTACTGTTTGTTAATTTACCTGCATTCTAATGATTTAATGGTCATATTTAGTTTTCTAAAAAATACTTCAAATTATTCTCAGATAATATAAAAGATACAAAATATAAATACATAGGAACTATCTTAAATAAAGACTTCAAGTGGACCATTTTAAGAATATGTTTTTATTTCTACTAAGTCATTAATAAAAACAAACAAACCAAAAAAGCAGAGTGAAATCAGCAAAATAGCAGACTATAGAACTTCAATTATTCATTCTCCCATTAAAACAATGAGAAACAAGCAGTAACTGTCAAAACCAACTCTGTCAACACTGGAAAACAGTCTGACCACTACAGGGCCAGTATGTGCAAACAACCAATGCAGGACAGGGCTAATGTGGGAAGACAGGGAGGGTTTGAGTTTTGGTTGTTTTTGTTGTTCTTGCTTTTTATAGCTCTTGATATTCAAAGATATCTGCCAAAACCCTAGATGAATAAAAGCTAAGAAACAAAGACTTCAGTTGCAATATATGACAAAGAATAAATATTTGCAAAATGTTTTAGAAATTCACTAAACAAATGAACTACAGTTTTCCAAGATATTAAAAACAGTAAACTCTGAGGAAGAGGAAAACTTTATTTCAAAAGTTGCCAAATTATAATATTCAAATATCAACTTTTCAACAACAACCACCACCAAAACCCTGAAAGGTATACAAAGGAGGTGGAAGTATGGATAATTCAAATGAACCAAAAATTGACACAATTCATCCCAATGGAAATCTAGGAATTAAGTTTACTAGACAATGATTTGAAAACAACAACTATCTTAAGGACGTTCAAAAAGCAAAAAGATGATATGGACAATGAAGACAGTAAATGAATAGAATATCTAATAAACAGCTAGAAATTATAAAGGGAAACAAATTCTGGGATTAAAAAATAACTGAAATGAAAAATCTATAGAAGGGATCAAAACCGGTGTGAGCAGACAGGACACACCATTGGCAAGCTTGAAGATAACTGAAATTTTCAAGTTTGAGGAACAGGAAAAAGAAATAAAAATTTAAAAAAGCATGAAGTAAGTAGAAACTAAGAAACCTATGCGACACCAAAGAGATCGATTTATAAATGATGGGAGTCCCAGAGTCGGAGAGGGAGACAAAGTGATACTGTCACCACCATCCACCAAAGGTAAGACCAAACTTGTGGTCTGAACACACTGTGTCACTGTGTTAACTGGCTGCTGAAAAAGAAAGGGGTGGGGGAGGAGGAAGAGAAAGTTTCCTTTGAGGATCTACAGTTTTACAAGAAATTGTTCAACATGTTTAAGATACACTGTAAAAATTATTTGATAGATCAATAAACTAGAAAAATACAAGCATTTCCAAGGTACAATACATTAACAGAAGCCAACCCTGGGATGATCCCAATGTAGGGATCAAGAGAGACAGATTTTTCTACATGAGGTAATAGTATACACTGTTAAAGTGAAGGAAGGAGGGGAGGGAGGGAGGGAGGGAGGGAGGGAGGAAAGAAGGAAGGAAGGAAGGAAGGAAGGAAGGAAGGAAGGAAGGAAGGAAGGAAGGAAGGAAGGAAGGAAATTTTAGAACTCCAAAGGATAGTACCTGAAATTTTTAAAAAAGTGTCACATGGACACAATAACAAAATGATTAAAAATAACAAAGCAAAACTGTCATTATTAGATAACATGATCCTGTAGTTAAAGAAACTCTTTAAAATACATAAATAACTATTACAAGAAATAACTGAGTTCAACAAGATTAGAATATAGAAGATCAACATAAAAATATCAATTGTAATTTTATATATAATTATACACACTAGTGGGATTTACTGTGATAAACCTATACTTGCACATAACATAACTCGATCAATTTGATATCCCAGGCCCTCCTCATTTCTCCTCTCCTTCCTCCTCAGGTTCCCTTCCTCAACTCTACAGGTCTCCAAACCAAAACAGCAGCATAAAGTCAGCTATATAACTCAATGGAACAGAGTTGCCAATGCAAATCAATGGACAAATAAATAAGGCGGGAACAATTCGATGTTCCTATGAAAAAGAATGAGTTGAGAACAACAAATCATATGGTATATAAAAATTAACTTGAAGTGAAGAATTAGTACTATAATTTTTTTAAATAAATAATTTGCGTAAGATATGTAGATAGATAGATAGATAAATGGATTATTTATTTATAAATAATAATTTATAATAATTTATTTATAAATAATTTTAAATAAAATTTAAAAGCTGAGTGTAGTGGCACACACCTGTAATCCCAGTACTTGGGATGCTGAGGCCAGCCTCCAAAACAGAGAGGCCCTCTTCAACTTATTGAGACCCTGTTTCAAAATAGAAAAAATACAATAGGATTGGGGATGTAGCTTCGAGGTAGAATGTTCCTTGATTCAATCCCCAGTACAAAATAAACAAACAAACAAACAAATAAATAAATAAATAATCCATTTATCTATCTATCTATCTATCTATCTATCTATCTATCTATCTACATATCTTACGCAAAAATCTTTGACCTTGAGTTAGGCAAGATTTCTTAGATACAACACCAAAAGCCCACTCCATAAAAAAAAAAAAAAAAAAAAGATTGAGAAACTGGACTTAACGTTGAAACCTATTTATGATTTATTACTTATTTTTGTGGTGCTCGGGATTGAACTCAGTGGTGTTCTACCTCTGAGTTATACCCCCATTTTTATGTTTTATTCAGACAATGGCCTCAAACCTGTGACCCTTCTGTCAGCCTTTTAATGATATCTGAAACCTTTCAGATATCATTAAAAAAATGACAATAGGAGTCACAGATTCAGAAAAATATTTGAAAACCATGTATCAGATAAAACATTTTTAACCAGAACAAAACTACAATAACAAGAAGACACATAATTTAAAAATGGACAAAGCCGGGCGTGGTGGCGCAAGCTTGTAATCCCAGCATTCGGGAGGCTGAGACCGGAGGATCCGGGTTCGTGGCCAGCCTCAGCTACCTAGTGAGGCACTCCGCAACTTAGTGAGACTCGGTTTCAAAATAAAGAATAAAAAATAGGGCTGGGGGTATAGCTCGGAGGTAGAATGCCCCTGAGTTCAATCCCCAGCACCGCAAAAAAAAAAAAAAAAAAAAAAAAAAAAAAAAAAAAAAAAA
>PVLC010005463.1:0-76183 GCA_004027655.1 Graphiurus murinus
AGAGAGAGAGAGAGAGAGAGAGAGAGAGAGAGAGAGAGAGAGAGAGAGAGAGAAACAGGGAGAAAACGAGCACCCAAGGGCTCTGCTCTCACATCATGGGGACCGGAAGCAAGAGAGAAAGCAAGGGGAGGAGGGACCATATATAACCCCAAGGCTACATCCCCAGAGACCCCTTCTCAGTAACCAAGTCCTGCCTCCAACATGTCTACATGAGGTTTAAGGGGAAATTCTAAATCCAAACCCTAACAGTGCCCAAGGGCACACCACCAGTGACTTACTTCCTCCAGCCACGCTCCACCTGCCTATAGTTTCTACCTCCTTCCAATTGTCTATTCAAATTATTAACCCATCACATGGATTAATCCATGGATGAGATCAGAGCCCTCAGAATTCAATCACTTCCCAAGATCCCAACCTCTGGCCATTGGGGCCAAGTCTTCAGTGTGTGAATTTGGCAGGAAGGTGGGAAGGAGAGAGATATTCCAGATCTAAAAGAGAAGCTCCATGGCTGGGACATGAAAGAAAGAAAAAGAAAAGAAAGAAAGAAAGAAAGAAAGAAAGAAAGAAAGAAAGAAAGGAAGGAAGGAAGGAAGGAAGGAAGGAAGGAAGGAAGGAGAAAAGAAAGAAAGGAGGGATGGAAGGAAGGAAGAATTGAAGGAGAAAGAAATGGAAAGTAGGATAGCAAAACAGAGGCATGAGTCTGCAGATCTCCCTTCACAAAGTTATATTAAAGGCCAGAGGAAGTGCTGTGCTCCTCATGACAACCATTCTTGCCTTTGGCAACAGAACTTGGAGCATTTATAATCAGCAAGTACTCATCTTGCTGTCTGAAGGCTCGCACAGTGATGAGCCATTCCACTTTGCACCACATGACTATGACTTCTTTTAGCCCATATCGTATTTGAAAAACCATTGACAACTTGTATCTCCTAGGATAGCTAAAAGGTTAAAAATTAAATGGTGCAAGTGCTATTCGCAGTGTGGGAGACATAATAGATACTCAATAAACTTGAGTTGTATTCCTTTTACATGTCTTTCTTGGGAACTGGAAGATCTTACCACTCCTTACTATGATGCCTCAAGCATAACAAAGAGTCTGAAATGGACAATGAATCTGACAGTGAAATCCTGTCCTCGGACATCCACTCATGGCCACCATCAGCACCAAGCTATATTTGCATCCATGATAGGGAACTTCCCAACAAAAGGCAATCAGCAAGTTAGCAATCCTCTCCTACAATTGAATGTGTCCCTTCCAGATGCCACTCATGCCTGTGGTCCTGTCTGCTGAGCTCCTCTGAGCCTGCATCCCTGTACCTTCCATCTTTCCTCCTTATATAGTTAAGTCCAACCAGCTTTCGTTTCTTCCTCCTACAAGGACAGATCTCCATTTCTTCCAAAAATGATATCTTCTCCTGCAGAACCAAATATCTGAGACATGGGAATGTGTTTTATTAATAACTAAATGAGGCTTTTAAGTATAGTAGCTGACAATGGCTGTTCATAGTACACTTCTCTGAACTTTCCTTCCTGCCAGTTTCTTGAGGCCCCTCCTTTCCTCATTTACAGGACTACATGAAAGCAAAATGAGAAAATGTATATGATGAGCTTTGTAAAATGTGACTCTAGATAAATGACTTCCCATTGTTCCTGTTTTGTTGAGAGTATGCAAATGCTTCCTTTGACATATGTGTCTAGATTGCTATTATCTGACAATATCTGTTCTTACCTTATCTTTCATAATAGCAGAACCTTTGATTTTTTTTTTTGGCTAAATAAATGACCATTTAAAAAAAAGTACATTTACCAGATGCTTTTGCAAATAGATGTGATCAAATGATTGAGTTCTGTGTATAAGGAGACTGAATATGAGCTCTAGATGTACTGTTGCCAAGAAGATTTTCTGGGTACTGTGATTTTCAGTCCCTTACTCTAAGATACTGGGCCACAGCTTAGCATCTGCTGGTCAAAGCACAGTACTAAACTGAGGACTACCATCTCCTATTTGGGCCAGATGATTCCACACTGTTTCCAGCTATCTCTAATTAACTTCTCTGGACTGCGAATGAGGGTGTACGTAGAGTTGGCAAACATATTCCCTCTAGAATGGGAGAGAAAATTTCAATAAATTAAAAAACCTACAAACAGCAGAACTACATGAAAGACACAACTAAGAACGGTACATGGTCTCACGGCATAGTGAAAGTTGGTTAAACCATTTTGGAGGACATTTTGGCAATGCACGTTACAGTTAAAAAGGTATATGGTATATAAGCCAGTAATTTCACTTTTCAGGACCTACTTGTTTTAGTCAATTTTTTCTGTTTCTGTGGCCAAAATACATAACAGAACAACTTAGAGAAGGTTTATCGGGGCTCAGGGTTTCAGTTCATAGCTGACTCTGAGGCAGAACACTGCAGAGGCAGGGCATGAGGTAGAGAAAAGCTGCGCTCACATTGTGGTGGAAGCAGAGACAGAGAGACAGTAAGTGACCAGGGACAGAAATAGTGGCCAAGGCTATACCCCCAGTGATTTACCTTCTTCAGCCATGCTCTCCCTGCCTAAGTTACCACCTAGTAAATCCACTCAAATTGCTGATCCTTCAGTGGATTTATCCATTAATGAGATTAGAGCCCTGCTTCAATTATTTCACTTCTGAACATTTTTGCATTGCCAATACATGGGCTTTTCTGGGGGACATTCCATATTCAAATCATAACACTACCCTAAATCCTGACTCACAGATGTACAATAAGATGTGTACAAAGGGAGGCATTTGCATGGATGGTCCAGGAACTTTTTTTGTTGTTTCACAAAGACTGTCTCTGTGGTATAGATGAATAGTTTGGAACTTCATGCAACTTTGGGGGGGTGAATTTATTTTATTGTCCTAATACACATATAAGATAAATATACATGAAACATATTGTTTAATGAAAATGATGGTGTAGAATGACACATAAAATGTAACATCATATGTACTTCTATAAATCTCTCTCTCTCACACACACACACACACACACACACACACACACACAAATTAGATGTTTCTAAAGCTTTGGATGTAAGAATATTGTATAAAAAAAAAGAAAGGAAGGCAAAGTTCAATTCCAATCTGGCCACAGGAACTCCCTCTGGAATGAACACTACTATTGCTAGTGATAGTTATTATATATAATGCCTAAAACTTTACAGTGAGAATAGATTTATTATTTGGTAATTAAAATAAAAATATTTTTAAGATAAACTAGTACTATGTAACTATTGCGAACTGTACAAACTCCAAATATGTAGCTGCCTTCTAATTAGAGTAGGTAAAGAAAGGGAAAAAAAATTCCAGAAAATATATACTGGAAAACAAAGCAAAAAATTTTGGAAATTTGCCCCAGGAAGTAATCAAAGCATAATATTTTAAAAATTTACATTTTTTTTATCTCAAAGTTTAGCACTTCAGTAAGATACAATTATCACAAAAAAAAAAAAAACCCCACAACCATTTTAATGTTTCTTCTAAACATAGTGGAGTCTGTGCTTTGGTCTCCATTGAGTTCATGTGGCTTGACCTTGGCTTCCCCATCACAATGCTTTGACACAAAGAGAGAAAAGAGAAGTCTGGCCATACGGTCAAAAGCAAATGATGTCTGATGTTTGGGAATTCAAAGAAAAATCCATCTTCTAATCATCCAAATGGTCCAAAACTGATTAATGAGTTGCATAATTACAAAGCCTACCCCAACCACTTAACTTTGATTTTCTTTGGTCCGACATCGACCATTTTCATATGTAAATAAAGTAGGAGCCATGAGTCTCTCAGCTTCAAATATTCTCCTCCTGTCTTTGTTACCACCACGTCATCTCACTCAGTTGTACTTCAATAACCATGAGGCTCGCTTCTCTGTGATCATCATCCTGGAAACAGAGGAACATTTGTCATTTTTACAATTTCATATATATGTAAAATTATATGTAATTTATATACATATTTCCAATTTGTTATATACAGTACATCAAACAAATGATTTTACAGATTTTACTTTATGTATTTATTTATTTATTTATTTATTTATTTATTTATTTATTTATTTATTTTGGCCCTGGGGTTGAACCCCGAGGCATTCTACCTCCCAGCTATGCTCCCCCCGCCAGCCCTTGCTAAGTTTCTGAGTGGCTTCCTAAGTTGCTGAGGTTGGCCTTGAACTTGTGATCCTTCTGTCTCAGCCTCTCAAGAACTGGGATTGCAGGGCAGGAGCCACTACACCTGGCTTACACATTTTATTGATTAGGGTAATGAAGAATTTAAATAAAAGGCATGAGCCCGTTGTTCATGGATATGGCAAATACACTGAAGTAGCACTGGAACAAGTTATGTTGGGGAGAAACTACCCTTTAGCATCTCACATGTTTCATTGCTCTTTATCAATCTCAGTGCCCGAAGAATCATTTTCACATGTACATCTTCTCTATACTTTGGTGTGGACCATCTCGCTCTCTTTCATTTGACCAATGCACAGAGAAGTTTCTTGATAAGATATTGCCTGTGGATGGAGTGATAGTTACTTGGCTTGACAGAGTGAATTGTAAGATCACTTTCCTCCATGACAAACAGCTCCTGGAAAGGTTATGGTGGTGCTGACCCCCTGTCTAGATCAATTTTCACTGCAGAGAAGAAAAACTAGAAGAGCTTGGAAAACCCTCGCTGCCTCAGCTAAACCCCAGGCCAATTAAATCAGAATCTTTGCAAGTAGGACTAAGGCCTCTATATTTTTGACATCTCCAGGGTGAATTCAACATGCAGACAAGGTTGACAACCATAGAGCTGGGTGATAAAGTCACCCCCAGCTAGCTAAGTGACAAAAAAGCTAGTCAGTCTCAAAGAAAATGACAGCACTACAAGATTCATAGACCAGTAGGGCCTTTGCTTTAGACACATTCTCTCTGTCAGGATCCTCATCTCCTTCAATATCACTGGCCACCATAATACAATCTGCCCCTGAGCCGCATCTGTGACTTCCTGCTTCCCTTTAATCCTTACTTCATAGTACTTATTGTTCTCCTACATACATAATCTACTTATTAATCAATTTTGTGGTTAACGATTGACTCACCTGGTTGGGGATGTAGCTCAGTGGTAGAGCACCTGTCTCGCGTGCATGGGGCTCTGGGTTTGACGTCCAGCATTAGGAAAAACAAACAAATGTATGGAAGGGTTCGGAGCACAGGGATCTTTTTGTTGTTGTTGTAGTTATCTGCTTTTGTTTTTGTTTGTGGTGCCTGATATTGAACCCAGGGGCATTCTACTTCTGAGCTATAACCCCAGCCCTATTTTATTTTTTCTTTTGAGACAGGGTCTCACTAAGTTGCAAAGGGCCTTCACTACATTGCTGAGACTAGCTGCAAACCTGTGATCCTTCTGTCTCAGCCTCCCAAGTCCTGGGATTACAAGCATTCTCCACCACACAGGGCTGAGCACAGATATCTTTATCTGCTTTCTTCCCTAAGTATCTCAAGAGCCTAGAAGGATACCAAGCATGTGTCAGGCGCTCAATAATTATATACAATATAAATAAAAATCGGAGGCAGAAAGTCTTGCTGGATTGTCTGCCTAAATCCAACCTTGTCATGAAACTGATAAGGAAACTGCAGCCCAGAGAGGAGAAGTGCACCCAAGGTCACAGAGCAAGGCAGGGGCTAAACTGCAACTGGACCCTGCCCAGACTTCCAGCACAATATCCTTCACCCCTACAGGCAAGTTTCCTATTTAGAAGCACACACATGAACAGTTCACACAACAGACCTTGAAGCTTGAAGCGCAGCCTTTGTTTCTGCCCGAGTTTTTCAAATATTCACATTACTTTTAGAGATCATGATTAGCTCTAGATCTTGATGAATCCGATTCAAATTTTAAGGCCACCACTATGCTGGATGTGTAACCACCCAGACCATGTAGAGAGAGATTGGGTTTGGGTTATACCAGCTTCTTTTTTTAAACCTATATTTGGCTCTCTGTGTGTGTGTGTGTGTGTGTGTGTGTGTGTGTGTGTGTGTGTGTCTGGTGTGTTTTGGTTGTTGTTTTGTTTTCCCTAATCTGGGCTGGAATAAAGACGCTGTGAGATCTAGGCTTTGAATTTTGTAAATGAGCCCACTGCTCATTGCACTTTGCAGCAAGATAAGGCTCGCATGGCATTTGCAGAAATGCTTTGCTATCTCTCCAGCAATCCGGCTCCTATGCGGGCCCCTTGGTAACAGCTTGGCAAATCCGCAAAAGGAATGCGACTATATAGTTTGTGTGTGGACTGCGGAGTTATTATGGCTTCCAAATTGCCTAGCAGGTCATTAATCATAGGCCAAGATAGGCCATCGCAGCGGCCCGGAGTGAAAGCACCCGCACAATGCCAGGGAAATCATGTTTAACATGCAGCTCTTGCCGGCACAGATATGGAAGGGGGAGAGGGAAGGGAAAAAATCATTCCCCTTTTAGGAAAGAAAACTTCTACTTATCTTTGATTTGCATTCAGTCCTCCCTCAATAGTCCTTAAGCCTGTTATTTAATTCATTTTGGTGCCAGGGTTCATCACAAAGCAAAAACCCTAAGCGAGACCCATGCCGTCTGTGACCTCCAAACCCCCTGTCTTTTCTTGTCAGTTCTATGTCATTTGTGCAGTTGAACTCCACCAATTTGAAATGCTGACCTCTTCCATAGACAACCTTATTCTCCTTCAGTGAAAGAAAAGCCCAGGGCCGGCAAACCACTCAAGCCGGAGATGGCAAGAAAAGAGAAAAGTGGTTGACTCGTAAATCAATTTCCACAGCCCACCCATAACCCACATGCACATTGAATTGGTATAAAAAATTTAAAAAATTGCTGAATGGGTTTATAGAGAAGAGGGCTCCAAGAATGAAATAAAAAATTACGAATTGGAGCCAGAAAGAATGGAGGTGGAAACCCTGCTCCCAGTGATCCAGAACGAGGCGGAGGGTCCCCCTTCTTTTACAGCTGGATGCTCTGAGGTTGTGTGCAAAATGGAAAATGAAATGCAGGAATAAAGTTCCACGTCACTGGCAAAGGCAACAAAAGAGAATGGGGTGCAGAAAAGCAAGAGAAAAACAGGACGTTAGTTATGGAGTCTGAGTTGCTGAGCACACGGCTTGGGGTATGTATACACCCCACATGTAGGAACTCGATGTGTGTCTGTGTACTGACATGCCCCATTGCTGGCCCTGGGACCTGGAGAACCTGAGACCTGTGGTTTTATGTATGCATTTTTTTTCATGTCATGTTTATCTGTCACCTGTTAATTTGTTGATCTTTCCACATCAAAGACAGTCATCAATTGTATAGTATTTAATTCAAATCTACACGTATTAAGAACCTATGTTTCTGAAAGAGGCACTGAGAATATAAAATATACTCGTTTCCTAAATATCTAACAATTCAGTGTGCAAATTAAACATAACCCCCCCATAGGAAAAAAAACCTTAATAATAGAAATATGACTTTTTCCTTTCTCATATGAATTGGCTTCTCTTAGATATGCATCCTTATTTCCCCATTTTCTTGCCCCTAGAATTATTCGGCTGAGGGAACAATTCCTAAATCAGTTCACATTCTGATATAGAACATTCTTTCTGTTCCCTAGACCTCCTGACATCTAAGAACAAAAAAAGAATAGTTCCCTTCTTGGGTTCTGAAAATTGTATCTCCCCTATTATGATTCACACACTAATGAATGCTTTTATTTCAGTTACTTTCAAGATTCATGAAACATTGTTAGACAATTAATGAGGATTCACAAATTGCTATAGTTGAGTGAGAGAAAGCATCATAGAGTTTCTTGGCTTCTTTTCTTAAGAGCTATTGTTTTCTGAACTACAAAATGCTTATGGTAACTTCTGGTGGTCAATATGAAAAACCTCTCTCTCTCTCTCTCTCTCTCTCTCTCTCTCTCTCTCTCTCTCTCTCTCTCTTTTTCTCTCTCTCTCAATACAGCAGAGATTATTGAATAAAAGTGATCATGGTAGTTTCTCTGAATTCTAAACATAATGCAAAATCTTTTTGATTTGATCATTTCTACCACCCTAGGGGAAAAGACAAAAGACAAATAAATTAGAGAATATTGTGACAGGGGCAACTAAATAACATAATATATAAAAGTTTCAGAGAAAAAGTGATAACTTTGTGTAAAGTGGGATCGAGGAAGACTTCCTGGAGGAAGGGATGTTTGAGACACCAGATCAACAGAGAGGGCATGTGCAAAGAAACACAGAGGAGAAAAAGCAGAATGTGTGCAGAGAATACAGAGTGCTTTGGTATTGCTGGGGTATAAAGGCCCACAAAAATGGCTGGCGCTCTAGCCAGAGCTACAGGCAGAGGCTAGATCATGTTTGTCTTGTCCAGTATCCCGTTGGTATTGCCTAACATAGTGCTGCACACAGTAAGAGCTCCCTAAATACTTGTGAAAGGAATAAAGTAGCTACTATCAGTGGTAGCTACTGGGCAATGGGGGGAACCATATAAATGTTTTAAACAAGAGAAATAAATGACCCCACTTAAGAAAGATCACTTTGGTGGCCATCATGTGGTCTATGGATCCAGAATATTTAGAGTATTCAGAGGACCACAGTGTGGAGGCTGGATGGAGTGACAAGAATAAGGAACCTAAGAAGCAGAGATCCCAGGATAAACGATAAGGTCCTGAACCAAGGCTGAAGCAATGGGGTTGAGAGTGCAGGAGCTGAATACGAGGCTAGTATGGGTGTCTAAACAGTCTGAAACAGAGAAAAAATTAAATAATACATTAGTTTCATTTTCAAATAACATGCTCAGAATGTTTCCTTCAACTTCCAGACAAATTTACAGGCAAAATGTCTCCAAATTTGAAACCTAATGGGTCTGATCACTACTCTAGAAAAAGAGTACAATAAATAATTTGAATAGTTTCTCTGACTTTCTCCAATTATGAGACCATGCACAATCCTTTGGGTTTTGTTTTGTTTAGGTACTGTGGATTGAACCAGAGGCCTTCTAACTCTGAGTTATACTCCCAACCTTTTTTTATCTTTTTTGTTTTGAAACAGGGTCTTGCTAAATTGCTGAGGCTGGCCTTGAACCTGCCATCCTCCTATTTCTACTTTCCAAGTACTGGGATTACAGGTGCATGCCACTGCAGCCAGCAGATACAGAATCTTTTGGATTTAATGATGTACACTGAGAACTGGGCATGGGGGAGGGTGAGAGAGGATTAGAAACAATTCCTAGGTTTCTGGTTGAAAATATTGGAATGAGCCAGGTGTGGTGGTGCACACTTGTAATCCCAGTACTTGGGAGGCTGAGACAGGAGAATTGCAGGTTTGTGGCCAGTCTCAGCTACTTAGTGAGGCCCTCTGCAACTTAGTGAGGCCCTTTTTCAAAATAAAATATTTTAAAAATAGGGCTTGGGGCATAGCTTTGAGGTAGAATGCTCCTGGGTTTAATCCCCATTACCACTATATATATATATATATATATATATATATATATATATATATATATATATATATACTATATATACATATATACTATATATATATTACTATTATATATATACTGTTATCATTCTAATATATATATAATATATATATATATATTAGAATGATAACAGTATTACAAACCAAAATATGGAACACAAGTTGGGCATGTTCTTCCAACCAACATTTATTTTTAGAGCCTACTAAATACTTCAGGCTGGATTAAGACCTTAGAGGCACTGGGAATGGGAAAAATAGGAAGGACTTTTGAATGTGATTCAAAAGCTGATGTCCTTGAGATGCTTAGGTCCCGGTAAGAGAGCTAGTTGGAAAAGACTCCACCTGGTGTTGTTCATTTGATATCCTGGAAATCTTGAAATGTAATTGAGAAAATAATCTTTAGAATGGTTATTCCTAGAGTTCTCACATATATTCTGATCTCAGATATCCCACTTACTAGCTGTGTGGTCTTGAGGAAGTCATTTAATATCTCTGGCACTCTGTAGCTCAGAGGGTTGAAGGAGAAAACCTGTAAGGTACCATCAGACATTCAGTGACTCCCTAAATGCAATCAATGACACTATGTTGAAAAATCTAACCCTACTTCCAACTTCAAAGTACAGAAAATAATGAGGACTAAAAGGATTGGGAGCAGTTACCAGCTCATGGGTGAGACTGATGAATATGTGAAAGGCAACTCCTGAGTTCAAGTTCATTAAAGAGGGAACTGTGAGTCTAAGACCCACTATCCCTCCCCCTCTTCTCCCTTGCTAATAGAATCCTACCTGGGTTTGAAGCAGTGACATTCTGGGCTTTAAAATCAAACTCTGAGCCTTATTTCATTAGAAAGCACTTCAGCTGATACAATCCTCTTGGTTTTTATCCTTCCTCCTCTTGCTTAGAAAGCAGATATCATCTAGCAATGGAGCAGACACCCCGGGACTCCAAGAAAACCACAAAACCAATGCTAAGGATGAGTGAGAGGAAGCCTAGTCAGGACCTGCAACCCTGGTAGTGTTGTGATGATTCATCGTTAAGTCTATTGGATTGACTCCCCTCCCTCCCCAGGTTAACTAAACCAATCATCTATGGGAACGTCAGAGAAACCAGAAGAAGTTACTGATGAATTCCACTAATGTAGTTGACATGCCTTTTGGGAGATTTCTGGTGTAGACTAAATGCCTTTATCCTACCACATAGGGAAAGGAATAATGAGATTTGCTCCAAAGATGTAACAATACATAAGGGACTAGGAGAGGAGTTAAATTATGTCTGAATACACACAGTTTACATGTTGCTAAACTCCTAACTGGGAAACACCTTTCACAATGGAACCAGCAGTCACTAGGGGCAAGGTAGCCAAATAATTGAAGGCATTGCCACCATCTCCCCCTGCCTCCATTTCCAGCCCTGGGTCAAAGTAAAGTTTCAAAGTTGAATTATCTGTCACTATTATCATCATTCTAGAGCAAGGCTTAGGAAAGAATACCCAAGGACCAAGTCCAATTGTTTTAAACAGTTTTACTGGAATACATTCTTATTTATCTACATAGTGCTCCTGACTGCTCTTGGACTACAACTGCAGCATCAAATAGTTGTCTGCAAAGCTGAAATATTAGCTATGGCACCCTTTACAGAAATGTCTGCAGACCTCTAATCTGAAAGACATTTGTCTTTTTGTTTGTTTTGTTTTGGGCTATCCAGCATTTGAGTACCCTTTCCTTGGATATTCTTATATATTTTAGTAGAAATTGGAGCCCATCTTCTAATATAAAAGTGGGCAAGTCCAGATACCTACTTCCCTTACTCCTTATATGTATGTCTCAACCAATCAGGAGCTTCTACCCCAGATGTGAACTTAATGACTAGATGTACAGAGAAGCAGGGACAGTGGAGAATCCACTATTGTTGTCACAATGGCAGCTGGAGCTGTGGCTGCAACCAACCACTTTCCAGCAGCAGCACCATCGGCAGCAGCAGGACATCACTGTCTAGTCCTAGAGATGGTGTCAGTACCTCCGTGGTGTCCAGAGCACAGAGGCAGTAGTGGTTACAACCATATCTGACTGTTTAGGGGGATGGTCTTAGCTGTTTTTCAGCATCATTTCTTAAATCTCATTTTCTGATCCTGGAATCAGACTTTCTGGTAGTTCTACAAACTATTCTAACTCCTTCTATGTCTCTGTTTTCATTTAGATTAGCCAGTTTCTCTTTCTTGCAATTGACAAAACTTTTTTTCCCTCATTTGTCCATCAGATAGCAGTTCACAAATCGCCTTCATATAACCTGTTTTGATTTTGTGACAGCCCTGTGAAGTGTGTTTTTATGCCCACTCATCAGGTGAGCAAACCGAGGTGCAAGGTTAAGCAACCTCTGAGTCAACACTGGAATCCCTTTTGATAAAAACAGAAATCTCATTCTATTATGCTAAGCAGGCAGAAGTCATTTTTATAATATCATGTTCATTGGTTTTACTTATAAATTCAACAAACCACCTCTCCCCTTCAAAGCCAGCAGAGAGTCATGGCTCTGTTAATGTCTGAGTAGCTTTATTTTTCCACTGGAAAAGGTCATCACCACGTCATTAACGATGCACTGCTACCTGTCAGAAGGAAGAGCATCCCCAGGCCATATGGCTCAGTTTAATCTACATGGTCACGGTGTAATCCCGTTGAAATGGCTTCCCTTTGCAATCAAAACCGAATTTCACACTTTACCAAGATGGGGACAGCTCTTGTCTTCCCTGGAGTAATATAGATCTCCCCAGGCAGCCAGGGCCAGTGGAAATGGCTTTCTTCTTCAGGCCAGCAGCAGGTGGGGGGGCAGGGCTGGGAGGTCAGGGTGAATGGGAAGAGGCTAGAAAGGAGAAGGAGGAGCACTAGGGAAATCAGAATCCAAAGTAATCCTCCCCATTCCCTCCGACAGATTACTATTACAGACATTTAACACTTAGCAACTTCAGAAAAGTAAGTTTAGAATATGTCACAGTTGTGGGACTGGTATTATTTTACACACAGTTGTCATTTCTAAAGTTAATTATCTGCTACATCTCCCCAAGAAGGCTGAAATGAATGATCATTGTCCACAAACTGGCCTTCTATCAATTCACATAGCTAATCGGAATCCTTAGGAATTTTGCATTTTAAGCAAAATCCTTCCACTTATTCGAACCCAGTCCATCTTCATTCAGCATATGAGAATCACAGGTGTCAATAAATATGAAAATAAAATTCAATATCACTAGTGAGGTAAGGGAAGTGGAATAAAAGAATGAGATACAATTTTTAAAAAATTTATCAATTAGTAAAATTATTTAAAATAGAATAATGCTCAGTGAGGCTGTGTGGAATTTTATTTTCATTAACGCTGATGAAATTATAACAGAGTCAACCTTTCTGAATGCAACTAGGAAATAAGGTTCTAAAAGCCTTTAAAAGCACATTTCCTCTGACAGACTAGTTTTCCTTCTAGAGATCTTTTCAGAAGACATGAGTGTGGACATGATGTTTGATTATAAAATTTTTCATTGATTTCATTGATTTATTCACAAACAGCAAAGAAAGAAAAGACGAGGAACCTTTGTGTAAAAGTACACAAATGGGTTAAAATGCTATTATACATGCAGTCAACATTTAAAATTATGTTATAGAAGACTAGAGATTCTGAAATACATAACTACTAGATTTTTTTTTTTTTTTTTCGCTTCCCTCTTACTCCATAAACTCTTAGGGCTGGGAGTACATTGGTTTTATTCACTGCTATACCTTGAGGGTCAAGAACAGGGCTTGGGAAAATATTTGCTGATTTAATAACTAAACTGATAAGTAGAAAAGTGAAAGATGTGATGCTTTTTTGTGGAAAATCGCACACATACGCCCACACGCACACACACATAAAATTAAATGTTGACATTTTCCCTGGTTGGTAGAATTACAAGTTAAAGCTCTTCTCTCCTTCTTACCTATATACTACATTATAGATACTTCATTTTCATGTTTGTAAACATAAGTCTACATAGCCATTTATAATTCTTCAGGATATGTCACCACATGAACTTGCAAATAATAATGTGAACAAATGCACAACATTAATGCTTCAAATTATTTCAGATTTCTTAACATTATACAAAACTACTATAAGAAATATCCTTGGCTGTGTGTCTTTTGAACTTGTCTGATTTTTTTTCATTATTAAAATGTATGTAGAATTCGAATTAGCATGTCAATTTTCATCTGTAGAGGATCTCCAACAAAATTAGCTGCTCATTGAAATAAATACCCTATTTAGATGCCATATAGAAAATGCCCCTCATTTGTCTGTCCAGTGAAGCAGGGTGATATTCCTGAGAAGGGAGGGATGAATGTAAATCAGACATCTTTGTGGCTGATCCAGCAGAGACTGTTTAGAGAAGGGTGTCACCCTTCCCATGTGCTATATTCTCTATGCACAGATTCCAGTTTCTCTGGAATTGGCCATGTTATATCTGTCTGACTGATGAAGCAGAACTGGTCCAGCCTGGTCCTCTGCCCAGGGCTCTGATATTTGATCATTCTAGTTTTACATGGATTTTCAAGAGAAAAGATCTATCTCATCAATAGTTTACATGGACCACCATTGGCTATATCACTATGAAAGTTTTCATCTCTGTAGTACTGAGTTATGTGCTTGTGTGGGTGGGAAAGAAGGGTTTCACTCATGAGGCCAACCTGAATTGCAGACATTACTGCATTCTAAGCATATTCAGACAACACACTATTTGCATGAAATAGCCTCAAGGTAGACTTATGTCTCTAGCCCTGGCCAGAAGTCTGTGAGGCAATGATCAAATATCAAGGATAGATTTATTATATCTCAAGGATAGATTATATATCAAGGACAAAACCTATTCTTGGAAGACCAGAAAAGGTTGCATATAGAAGGAGGAAAAATAGAAAAGAAGGACATGTCAAAGATCATTCCTGATCTCTAGAAACCAAAATATCACAGAAGGGATTGGTACAAAACAATAAGAAACTGAACAACTTTAGCTGAATTGTTAAACAAATATGGGATTGTAATGGTAGCTTTTTAACTGTTTGTATTTTCATTTGGGGGGGGGCTTGAAACAATAGACCAGTGGGTAAAATTAGAGACAGTGACACTGATTGTGGAGTTCAGGGAGTTGCAGTAAATCTGTATTATCTCACCAGTGAGTAATGCAATGGTAATGGTGGCTGTCCCTTACATTTCTATCAACAGCTTTCTGCAAATTTTCCTCCCAAGGCTTCTGGAAGTATCCAAAGTTCTGAACCACTCCAGAATGCTAAGAGGATAAGGCTCATAAAGGAAAGTTTAATGACCAATTCTAATGTCCAGTGCTAATTTTCTCCTAGCAAAGTAGGCACTTCTTGGAGCTTCATTTTCTTCTACAAAATGGCCTGACTGGGGAGAACTGAGTAATAGCCAAATCATCCTGCTCTTATTGGAGGATGAAGGCTGACTTCTTGGAAGCCCTGAAACTCTTGCACACCACTAGGGAGTCTCCCTAAGATCTCTGGACATGGTCTCTGTTCTTCCTCACATCATCCTGGCAGGGTGAACACCACAGAGCAGCAGCATACAGAATTCCCTGATGACTAGCTGTAGCACAGCATTTTTGTTTCCTAGATGTAATTGTGCACAATTGATTTCTTGATACATAAAATAAAAGACTCATTCGTTTTTCCATTTCAGCTGAACTTTTGGGAGCATCTACTATGTGTTAGATACCATGCCAGGCACTTTTACCTACTTTAGCTTATTCTATCTTGGCAGATAGTTATTATCTCTACTTATACAGATGAGGATACAAAGGTTCAACTCCCTACCTAATAATGCATCAAGAATCCCAACCAGATCTCTTGACCCCAAATTGAGTATCTTCCAGAACAAAATCAAGTTCAAAGAAAACCAAAAGGGAGCCGGGCATGGTGGCACATGCCTATAATCCCAGTATTTGGGAGGCTGAGTCAGGAGGATCACAGCTTTGAGTCCAGCTTCAGTAACTTAGTGAGGCTTTCAGCAACTTAGATGAACACTGTTTCCAAATAAAAAATAAAATAGAGTGGGGATGTATCTCAGAGGTATAATGTCCCTGAGTTCAATCCCTAGCTCTACAAAGGGGTGGGGGTCATTTGGGTATTTCTAAAGAATTCCTTCATTTCTGCCTTCTTTTTTTCTCTCCCTTTCTTCTCTCTTTTCTCCCACAAGTTGATGAGTGGCAAGCATGTGCCAGATACTCTTCTAAAAGCAAGAAATATTCTTGGTAATACAAGGAAGATAGCAAAGAACATGCTTGACTATTGGCAATGTTTTCAGAAGCAAATATAGAGTTGGTTGGTCTCTGAATCTTTGCGGGGGGGGGGGGAATGAATGGCTGGGTTATGGTGGAAAGGGCATGGAATCTAGAGTCAGGCAAAACTAAGTTCAAATCCTGTCCCTGCCACTAACTACCTGCATGGCCATGGACAAGTCTTATAGCTGAGTCTCTCATTTTCTTGACCTATATGGAGAAAATAATATATCACCTTAAAGGACTAATACTACCGCCTTAAAGGACTGTGCTAATCATTAACAAAATAAGAAGCCTAGCTCTTGAAAAGTGCTCAGTAAACAGGATATAATGGTACAGCCATGAGTGTATATTGAAATCATTTCTATCACAAGTCTGGGAGATCTGCCCAGCTGCAGGACTATCTCCTATGACCTCTCCCAGGCATCCAGCGCTGAGTCTCAGAAAGCAGAAGCTGGGGGCATCTTTCGGTGCAAGGCGACACTGCAGGAACCGCACTTGGGTGGACTCCATCTCCTTTGGCTTGCAAATCCCTGCTCCTTTGGCTGGCGGGGGCTTCACGGGGTGGAGGGCCAATTCGCCATGGTGGTTTGTATCTGCAGCAGGCCTGACAGGCTGGGAGAGGAAGGCGTTAATGTTTTCTGACAGGCGACCCCTAATTGTGGGAGCTTTTCTTCTCGGCCTTTCTGTGAAATTCTGACTTAAGCGAGCAGCATAACGAAGTGGTCGGGCATTGAGCGTGGCTTGCACTACACTGAGCTGGGGGAGGCTGGGGTGGGGGTGGGCTGGCCCGGCATTATTCATGAAGACTTTCAGCTGTTTTTGTCTTTTAACTAACCTTTGAGTTTGATCAGAGGGCTGGCCGGCCTCCCTTTCGCCAAAGGCCCTGCTGGCACCTGGACAATGGAGACAGACTGTTTTCCTAGTAAAGAGAGATAGCTGGGGGAGGCCCAGAGCTGTGTGCACTGGAGGCTGTGGGGGGCGGCCTGCCAGCTTTACTTCTGTCTCGGTCCTCGGGATGGACAGGGATGGTTATTGATAGAATGTGCAACCCCCCCCCCCCCCAACAACACAAGCAGCCACCCTCCGAGGGCTGCCTCTCCAGGCTCAACAACTCTATCCAGGCTAAGCACACAGTGGGCTCATTTCCCCTTTTCCTTTTCAAATGCCACACTCGCTTCCCTCTTCCCTTAGCTCATTCCTCCCAACCTCCTCCCTTCTTCTCCTGAAGGGCTCTAGGGCTGAGGCCGGGCTCCCAGACAAGAAGCATTTGGGATTTTTAAAAATTGTAAATAACGATGGGCTAAAAGGAGAGAGTAAATGAAAGGAGAACAGAGAGGGAAGAGAGGAGAGAGGAGAGAGGAGAGATGGAGAAAGTGAATCTGCAAAGCGGTTTGGCTGGGAGGCCCGGGGAAGGCAAGGTCGGGAGGCGGCAGTACTGGGCAGCTCCCGAGCTCGTGGCGCCCGTCGCCTGGATTCCTGGGCGGGCGGGGGTGCAGGAGAAGGTGCTCTCAAAGTGTCTCGCTTTTTTGGCAGGTGCGGGGCTTTTGTCCCCTACACCACTTCCTGCCCCTGACCGGCCAGAGCCAGGGCCCAGCCCTCTCCAATGTACTTCGCAGAAAGTGACTCCCCTCAAGGAGTGTGGGTTGGCGGCTTTCCCCCATCTCTTCCCCAAAATAGCCCTGGTGGCCAGCGCATCAAAGGCGGCTTTGTGAGCGGCCGCCCGCTGGCTGCCTGAAGGGGGGCGCACGCCGGACGTTCTGGGAGCGCGTCTCACTCCGCTCTCCAACCCCTCGCTATTCTTTCCCACTCATTCATTCGCTTCTTCTTCCTTCTCTTTCTCCCTCTTGCTTTTTCTTTTCTTTCTCCCCTCTCCCTCCTCCCCCATCTATCCTCGATTTGATCCTTTGGTCTTTTCTCCCTCCTTCCTTCCGTCTTTCCTCCCTCTCCAGTCTCCTTTTTCTTTCGGACTTTACTTGGTCTCTCGGACTCCCTCTCCCCCTCCTCCTACCTGTTTCTCCTTTCACACCTCCCCTGGGAGCCAGTCCCCCAACCTGCTCTCCTCCTCCCTTCACCTCCGCCCCTCTGGCTCCCCAGGACCTCCCCGCGTCAGGTAGCAAGGCGAGTCCCCGGCGTGCGCAGCTGACAGCGGACGCATGCCTGCAGCCAATCACCGCCCGGATGCGCGGCGGCTTGAATAAATCATTAAGCCTGACACGCGCTCAGGGCCCTCGCTCTGCGCGGCAACTTGCTTCCTGCCATTAACCTACACACCCTCTTTTGTAACAACCTAATCTTGCATACAGAGGAAGAAGGAATATATAACTTAGACCTGCGCTAGAGCCAGCGATTCACATTCGCAGCGGGTAAAGAACGTCTGCGTCAGGAAATCCATCTCCCTCCCCTACCTTTGACTCTGGGTGACCTGGAGTTTCTGGGGAAATCCGAAAACCACATTTCTTGGCCCAGGCCTGAAGAGGAGACGTTCAGAGATTTCTCAGCAACAAGACAAGGGAAATGGAATTGCTGGCGTTTAGTAACTAGAGAAGCAACTAGAGAGGGGGGGAAAAAAGTTATATTAAGATATATATCTTGGGGAGCTCTCTGTAGATGATACGAATTAAAACAATCAAGTTCTAAAAATAGTGACCAAAAAATAATTTGTCCATCTCTTTTTGAGTGCATAAATGCCTGGGTGAGTGAAAGTGTTAGTGGCTCCCCAAAAGCAGCAGCGTCTTTGCTGATCTTAAGGGTAAGTCCCATCATCAAGTCTCTCCTTGGTTCAGTAAGATCACCAGAAGCAGGTCTCTCTTACTGATATATAGTCACTGGCAGATCTAAAGCCCTTCATTATCTATTCATATGGTGATTGATGCCAAAGAAGGTTTTTTTTTTTTTTTTTTGAAAGGTTGAATAGCAGTTTTGTTTATTTTTACTCATCTTTTGTTGGTGCGTTGTAATTGTGCATCAGAGTGGGCTTCCCTGTGATCCTTTCACATCTACACATGACATCACTTGGTCTATTTCCCTCACCACACCTCACCCCCTTCTCCCCATCCAGGATGGAGAGATTCATAATGATACATTCATGTATGCACAGAACATTATTTGGTTCGTTTCAAAGAAGGTATCCTTATCTTACAAAAAAGAAAAAAAACTGTAAATAACTTATTTTACAAACTTACAGATAAGTTATTATTGGTTCCAAGAGGTGAAGCTTATTTTCTAATGTTAGATGTTGCCTAGAGTTAGGTTTGCCCCTACCCTAGGAAGTTTCTTACTGATAGCCCAGTGAGTCCCTGAAAAGAAAGGGTAACGTCTATGATATCCTGTGGGGTAATGGCCTGAGAACCTGTCAGTATCAGCAGGAGCTAATGGCCCTGACTTAAAAGGGGCAAATGAAAAAGAGCTTCATGGGTTGATGGAGATATGAGTGGGGCTAAGGGCACCACAGGGCTGCAGCACTTGGGTTAGTAAGAAGTGGGGAGCTGGCTGGGCATGGTGGTGCAAGCCTGCCTGTAATCCCAGTACTTGAGAGGCTGAGACTGAAGACTCACCGGTTCAAAGCCAGCCTCAGCAATTTGGGGAGACTCTCGACAACTTAGCAAGACCCTGTTTCCAAGTGAAAAATAAAATAGGGCTGGGGGTGTAGCTTAGAGGTAGAATGCCCCTGGGTTCAACCCTCAGCACCACCAAAAAGGAGGGGGGGGGAGAAAGTGGAGGAGAAGGAGGAGGCTGTTAGCATCTCTGTGCCTGAAGGGCAAGAAAAGGAACCTGTTTCTGGACCCCAGCAATAACTGTCCCTGTGGGACAGAAGCATCTCCACAACCTGTGGCCTTAGACCAAGGAGTTGAGCCACTGTCCAAGCCACTGAGCCCAAGCAGTGAGAGGGTAGGGCTATCCCTACCTATCTCTCCTCCTACCTTGCAATCTCTTCCCGGTGCCTGCCACTTGCCAAACCCAACAGGGAGCCAGAGGTCGAGGGCAAGGGAGCCACACTGATACTCTGATGAATTCCATGGACAACAGCTTCCAGAGACAGAGAAGAGCAGAATAGAGTGAAGAGTCGATCTGGAGGTGTGTGTGAGGTGGGGGGGGGGGGGTAAGTAACCAGCTATCAATAGAGCAGAGCATTCTTCTAACTGCCTATATTTCCAGGAGCTAGGGATATAGCAGTAAACAAGATAGGAAGAGTCCTGTCCTCATGGAGTTCACTATCGAGTAGGGGGCAATTGTCAACAATTATATACATATAGCATTTTTCTCATAGTGGTAAATACCAGGAAGAACAATCAGGATACTGGATAGAGAGTGACAGATGAAAGCTTCCCAGAGGAGGTAGCATTTGAGGTAAGGCAACCTGGACTTTCTAGGAAAGTCTGCATTGATTCTGTTTCTACTCCCTACGTGGTTTGTGGGTAAGCATCAGATCTGGGCTGTGAGTTAGATATATCTGACCAGTTCCCATGAAGATGAGAGATGGAGCCCAGACTGGAAGAAGAACAGCAACAACCAGGAGAGGCACCAACATTCACATATAGCTTGAAATTCCCTCCACACTGGTGATTGCCTCCTCCTTGACAATGCTTTTTGTAGCTGCGGTTGATACCAGGAAGCAGGGCTCTGATTCCATGCTTTAACACCCAGCAAGAACAGCAAAGTGGAAATACATGTTCCTTCCCCCGTGCCCGCCATCTCAGCCCCACTCCTTCCAAGTTCTAGAAAGACAGCAGAATGGCTTCCTTTCTCCTCCGCAGTGGTGGGTCCCCCTGATGTGAGCTTCAGACATTTTTTTTTTTCTCCACACATATCCTTCTTATCTCAAATACAAAATTTAAAAAGACATGGTGCCCCAGCAGTTCTGTTTCAGCCTCTAATACCTGCATTCAACAGTTCTGCAGCCAGGGGTGACTCTACTGACCCCCCCCCCCCCATTCTTTGCTCTTTTCCTCATTTTCAGCTGGGTCTCCAGTCTTAACTTGGTGGTCTCTGGGCCATTTTTTAAAAATAGGTTTAGATTTCTCGGTCATTAAAGTCAACGTAGTTTTCTTCCCCTAAAAAAAAAAAAAAAAAAAAAAGGAAAAAGAAAAAAAAAAAGTAGACTGGGGGCTAAGACCAGGGAAAGGTTGCGATTGCTAGCCTCTAGGGTCTACATTTTGTGTGTCGCCAACAGCCCAGGGCAGCTCCAAAGCCCGCGGTGCAGCCAATGGGCAGCGGTGATTTATGGAGCTGACTAAATGCTGGCTGAATGCGGCCTGTCAGAGCGCGGTGAATGGCTTCCCCTCGCTGCACAAGCCCCGGCTTTGTGTTGCTAAGCGATTAGAGCAGATGTAATGAGATTTTGCCCAATCCCAGCTTTGCCCTTTCCTAGCTTAGGCAAAAATCGTGTGTGTTTTTGTGAATTTTTTCGAGTTTGCCTTCGCATTGTGGCAAACAACGGCTAACTTTGCCTGGAGTTTAAACGAGACTGGGTATTCCCCCATTCAGAAATGGGTAAAAGAACACCTGTCCTCGCAGGGAGAAGAAGACGAAGAAAAAAAAAAATCCCCTTTGTGAGGACTGAAACATTATCCTAATGTTATATTCATAGCCATAAATGACTTGCTACACTTTCTTTGCATACCTTATCTGAAAACTTGCAAAGAAGCTAAATTAAAGGAAAAAGAAATTGGGGGAGGGGGGCGGTGTGCAGCTCTGGTCTTCCAAATAAGATAAAAATAAAAGCAAGGATCACAAAAGCATTGCTTCCCGCAAGTAAGCTCTAAATTGGCCCACTGCTGGCAGAGAGTCCGATTATTTATGGCGATGAGGAATTTACTGATTTTTTCCCCCCTTAATTACGTTCGTCTCTTTGAAAGGGCCTGAAGCCGCAATGTGCATTCTATAGAGGGTCATTTAGCAAAATGACATCAGACGCTGCTGCGTGCACCGCGCAACGCGGCTTTAAAAAAATGATTATTCCGTGCCACTAAATGGTATAGATGTACCAACACAGACTAGATTTTTAACTCTGGAAGACGTGCCGGCTCCCCGCTCTTTGTTGGGTTTTGTAAGATGCATTTTGCGCTCGCTTTCCGCTTGGCTGGAGACACGCAAACTGAATCTGCAAGTAACGCCAGCGGCGAGCGAGGAGCCGGCGAGGGCCGCGTAGGATTCTAATCACGTCCTTGCTAACTGACAAGAAGCAAGCCAGCCAAAAACCCACCAATTTCTTTTTGAATCTTGGTAATTGGGTACTTTTACACGCAGCTCACGCTATTCGGATAGAGTCACAGGCTTAGATGGCCAGTGTCTCAAAGCGACCACACATTTCCAACGGGTTTATTTATTTAAATCTAACTCCTCGTGCAAGGAATGCATATCCTACGTGCTTTTTTACTTTAAAACCAACATGGAAAGTGTGTATGGGGGGGGGAATCGAAAATGTATGGGAGGGGGAGTGAGATACGAGAGACACACCCACCCTGGGGGCTTGAATGTGGTGAGGGGGACCTGCTCCAACCCCCAACCTCCAGCGGGCTAGCCTTCTACCCTCCCCGCGTTACCACCACTACCTCCAGTCCTTCCAAAGCTCACAATGAGGAACTCAGATGGGGATGAGGGTGGAGGACCTTCTTTTTTCATTTCACTTTTTTTTTTTAGAAATTTCAAACTGTACAGTTTATTAAAGCATGATGCAGTCACTTAATAGCCACCTGTTCTCTTTGAGTGAATGTACATTTGTAGCAACAAATAAAAATGAGATGAAAATAAAATATAGGTAGATCATCTGTTCCCTCTCTATCCATCACCAAGTTAGCACAGGGGTGGGACTGGCTTGTAGCACTTATCTTGGTCCTTTCTGCCACTTAGCATGTTTTGTAGTACCCTCCTCTTCAGTCACCCACCCACCCCTTCCTTTGGTTATTTTGAGAAGAACTTGGCCAGGGGGGCATCAGAGTCAAAGAAGGCTTACCAGGCAACTGATTATTTTCATTCTTAAAAAAAGGAAAAAGTTTTATTACGAAACTAGTTTGTATAAAACAGGGTTATACATTTTTTTTGTAAGTTTGTAATAAAACAGTAAGAAAAAAAAAAAAGGCAGTGGTAGAAATTTCCAAAAGGCAACCTCTCAAAACCACTGGGTTGCCACTTTTTGTTTGGACAGTAGCTGCATAAACTTTGTTCTTCTTGAACAGTATTTAATAACATCATTAATACATTAACAACATTTCTATAAAGTAAGACACATTGGTGCTGAAGTACATCTGGTGGCAGTTTGATCTCACCTATGAGGAGAGTTCTTTACAAAACCACTTAGGGGAAATGGCAAAGGTGAACTACACATCTAAAATATGCAGAGGTAATAGCATTACATGTTAAAGTATCAAGATATACACATTTTAAACCATTTGTACAAAACCTCTATAAATTTTTTTCTCTCTCTTTCTCTCTTATGTACAAAAATATCTTAATATATCCCCAAACTGGTTAGGATAGATACAAATAGATTTTTTTTCTTATAATAAAAAAAATTCACAAAAGGTTGGAAGCATTCTATGATGAACACAGTAGAAAAGATGGTGGGGTGGAGAGCGAGGGGCTTGGGGAGAAGGGTCCCTGGTAGAGGGGCAGGGTTTCAAAGGACTGTGTATATCATAGTTCCACTGCAGACAGATGTCCACAGTTTAGGGGATGGGGGTGACTGAGGCGAAAGACACCAAGCCATTTCTAGCCCGCTAAGAACTGCGCTTTGAGAGAGGGTGGGCGGCGGGGCGGTGGAGGCGCTGGGGAGCAAGTGCTTTCAGCTCTGCCTGTGGGCGGTGGGCGTGGGCGGGAGTTCCTAAAGGCGTGCGCGCGGCTCTCTCCCGCCGGGAGACCACTGCTTTCGCACACCAGCTGCCTCTAGCGCAGAAACTCAGGTACTAGTCGCTCTTCGCGTCTCCTCACATCTCGGTGAATGGCTGCGGTTAAGTGATACTGTTCTGAGCGCATTGTTGTTTTCTGAGAGCCTTGCCTGGAAGAAGGCATTCATCTATCCGAAGGCGGCGGCGTGGTGTGTGTGTGTGTGTGTGTGTGTGTGTGTGTGTGTGTGTGTGTGTGTGTGTATGTCCTTCTTCTTTCCTTCTTTTTTTTCCTCTTTTCTCCCTCCCAACATCGCTGACAAGAAAGCACTAAAGATGCAGGTTGTGCGGTCCCCTAAAACATAAACAGAAGAACAGGAGAGGTTAGTGTGAACCGGGAGGGTAGCCTTGGAGGATCTTGGAGGTCCCAGGGCAATCTGTCAGGTAGAACACTTCAAGTCCCAGGTCACTGTCGGCCAGGGTCCCCTGCACTTCAGCCCGGCACTCCACTCTTTGGAGACTTGGGCAAAGACACTTTTAAGAGGCCGCTGTTAAAACCAACAAACTAGGATTCAAAACAGACAAACTTCAACAAATTGTTTACATTAAAAAAAAAAAATCCCTCCATCTCCGTAGAGACAGCCCCTCCTTCCACAGTCAAAGGGAGGAACAGGACCAAGACCGCAAGACCCCCCTGCGCGTACCCCCAAATGCAACCTACCTGCTTCCAAAGTCCATTCGCACCAGGCCTGGCCAGGCCAAGCCCCTCAGAACCAGTTGGTGAAGTCCAGCAGCTCTTGCTCCTCCGGGCTGAGCGGATCGTAGGAGCCCTCGTCTGAGGAGTAGGATGAGACCGGCGAGCCGGCCATGGAGTTCATGTCGTTGGAGTAGTTGGGGGAGATGGTGGGCGACAGGACCCCTGCCTGGAAGGCGGCGCTCACCGCGTCGTGCTCGTCCAGCAGCTGCTGCAGCGCGCGGATGTACTCGACCGCCGAGCGCAGCGTCTCCACCTTGCTCATCTTCTTGTTGGCCGCGCCGTTGGGGACGTGCTCCCGGAGGGTGGCGAAGCCCAGGTTGACCAGCTTGACGCGGTTGCGCTCGCGCTCGTTGCGGCGCGCCACGGCGGCCGGCTGCTGCTGCGGCAGGCTGTAGCCGAACCCGCTGAAGTTGAGCCGGCGCTTGCAGCGCATCAGTTCGGGCGAGGACGAGCGCTGTCGCTTGACTTGCTTGGGCGCTGACTTGTGACCGCCCCCTGAGGGCTGGCCGTCGGCCGCCGGGCTCAGCTGTGGCGCCTGCTGCTGCTGCTGCTGCTGCTGCTGCTGCTGCTGCTGCGCGCTGTGTGCGGCTGCGGCCGCTGCTGCCGCCGCCGCGGCTGCCGCTGTGGCAAAGAAGCAGGCTGCCGGCGGCAGGAAGGGCTGCTGGGGCTGCTGGCCGGCGCCGCCACCTTCCATCTTGGCAGAACTCTCCATGAGCAGCGGCGGCCAAGGAGTCGCGGGATCAGAGCGATCGGGGCACACAAGGTGCGGGACACGCGAGGGGAACACAGACAGGACTTGGGTGCGCGCAGAGAGGGAAAGAAGGGGAAAGAGGAAGACGTAGTCCGGAGGGAGGTTTAAAAAACAAACAAACAAAAAACAACAGCAGAATGCCCGGAGACTTCTTAGAGTGGAAGCAAAGAAGGTGTAGATGTTTCCCTCCTCCCTCTGCGCCTCCTCCTCCTCCCCTCCTCCCTTGTCGGGTTGGCTTCGGGAGCCTCGCGTGGCGCTCGCGTGTGAGGCTGCTGCTAGCGCCTTCTGGTTAGGGAGAGAGAGAGAGAGAAGGGGAAAAGAGAGAGAAAGAAAAGAAGAAGCGGCAAAGTCAGTGCTGGGCGCGTTCTGCTGGATCTCGCGTCTTCGGTTCCTCTCTCCCTACCGCTGCTCTCTCTTGCGCCCGGGCCTCGGTCTCTCCAGCCGTGGCCCAAGCTGGTATTATTATTATTATTATTATTATTATTATTATTATTATTATTATTATTATTATTATTAATTTTGTTAACCCCCTTCCTTTCTTATTCCTTCTTCCCCTCGCCTTCCCTGACCCGCTCCCGGCCGGTCCGCCTTCCACGTTCCCTGGCCAGAAGTGCGAGAGTGCTGGGCGGCCGGAGTGCGGCCGCCTTTTCAATGGGACACCCAGCCCCACGCGCAGCCCTGGCCCCGCCTCGCCCCCCGCTCCCCGCTGCTGCCGCGAGCGGCTGCAGCCCCCACTCTTACCTCCTCCTCCTCCTCCTCCCACCCACTCCCTAAACTCCCCCTCCTCCGCTCCCTCCCCCCTCCCGTCCACTGCGCCGGTCCCCTGCAAACTCTCCATTCAGCCGGGTTTGTTGTCGCAGTGCGTGCGCCTGGCGCGTGCCGGACTCCCGGCTGAATAAACAGGCGGCGCGCTCGGGGCGGGCTGCAGCCGGGGGGCGACTCCAGAAAGGGGGGACTGGCTTCGCAGGAGGGGCAAATGGCTCTGGGAATTGGGGTGCATGGCTGGAGAGTTTTGGGGTGAAGTGCCCTTGGATTCTCCAGAGAACTTGGAACAAGATCCAGGGAGGATTTAGACAGAAAAAGTGGCACCAGGGAGGTGCGGAGGTGAGGGGAGCACCAGGATTCTATGGTTTTTTTTTCCTTCTCCCCATTATAACTCTTTTGGGGTTCTTCGCTGACCCTAAGAGCCGGAGCAAATCTATGATTGCGATTTAAAGAGATGGGAGGGGAAACTCCGTCCAGACAGTAGGAAAAGTCCTGGACTCGGTGAAGACCTGAGTTCAAGTCCCATGCGTCCTCGCCCTAGCCCTGCAGCTCTGGGTAAAAGCAATTCTCCGTGCCTCCGTTTCCTCCTCTGTGCCACGGAAGTTTAGATTCGATGGTCTCTACCATCCCATCCTGCCCCAAACCTGCGATGTCCTTCCCACAACTGAGCGGTGCGGAGAGGAGGGCGCCTGGAGGGGTGGTTGCGATCACCCCTGTAGGGAGGTGTACATGGCAGGGACCCCCTCCCCGGGGTTACCTCTGGCTCCCTGTAGCATTACCCTCCCCCTAGATTGTTTCCAGACTGGTTAGGGAGGAGGAACACGAAGATAGGACCGATCTGGAATATTCCAGGACTCTTGGAGAAGAAAGCTGTGATTCGGGTGGTGGATGGGAAGGGCGATGGAGCTTAGGGGACTGGAGCAGCTTCCCTGGTTGTTCAGCGCCGCCGCAGGCACCTCGGCCGCCTTGGCGCAGCCTCCATCCCGCCCCAGGCGTGTGCCCGGCGGCCGGTGGCAGGCGACTGGGAGCCGAGCCCGGTGGGGCCGTGTGCTGGCGGCGAGAGGGCGGGAGAGGCGCCCGCACCAGTCGTCGGGCCGCTTGGACAGCGCCTGCCCAGGCGCCCTCCCGGGGCTGGAGGCCTTGGCGCTCTCAGGCCGGAGTCTGGTCCAGCTTGGGAATGTCTGGGGCTGCGGCCGCAGGCGGCGCTCCGGGCAACGTAGACTTAGCTTGGGATCCGGTACAGAGGGAGGCTGGCGGGGCCGGGGGCGGGGGCGGCGGCCGTCTCAGGTGGCATCTACATTGGCAGCACCAAACAGAGGGCAGTCACCCGGTGGATTTGTCCCATAGAAATAGTTTTGATCAGAGATCTAAATGCAGGAATGATTGTGGCGAATTATCTGGATAATTACTTCTACTTGAACTGCCTGTGAGGAGATAGGTCTTTTTGAAGGGTTAACTAAGCCGGACACCTGTAATCCCAGTATTTGGGAGGCTAAGACAGGAGGATGACAAGTTTGAGGCCAGCCTTAGCAACTTAGAGAGTCCCTCAGCAACCTAGCAAGACTCTGTTTCAAAACAAAAACATTGAAAAAGAGCTGGGAGTGTAACTCAGAGGTAGAATGCCTTTGGGTTCAATACCCAGTACCCCAGTACACCCCCCCCCCCCACACACACACAGTCAATGAAGGTGTCCCAGCGAGCCACTCTTGTCCTGAGTGGCTGGTTAGGGATTCTCAGAACAATAGTGACAACAGTGGTGGTGGGCAGCGGGGATAGGTGGCACTCCAGATGAATCCCTGCCACTTTCCATTCTCTTTGTAGAACAGGCAGGTTTGGGAAATGTAGGACCTAATCATGCCGACAGGTGAGTTGTGTAACCCGGGCCAACCACACAGCCCCCTGGGCTCCACAGTCTGGTGTGGTTTGCTGACCTCTCTGGCTTTGCTCAACCCTCTGGGATTTACATGTAGGATGTCTCCACCTCAGGAAAGGTATCTAGATGTCTCCAAGAGCACATTTGTCTTCTCTTCTGGGAGTTATAGGAGGTAACCAGGCCTAAAGTAGAGGCAGCACCCAGTCTGGGCCTCTTGGGCTTCCCAACCCTAGGTTGTGTGTAACATCAATGTATATGTGTGTTTTCATTCAAATTGATCTGAATCACACAGTGCGTTGGGCTCCCTCTGACTTCCACTCTATTATTCCACATTTGACAAAGCTCTACCATGATTATGTAATGTAACCTAGACCAAGCCCCTCTCCCTCTGCCTGCCTCAGTTTCCTGATCTGCACAGGAGGGGCCTACACTAGCAAATGGCGAAAACTGTATTTAGGAGCCCAGAACTGTAGCTGGTAGCCCACGTGGGATGCAGGTTCCAGTCTTACACAAAGATTCCAATTATCCGGGACTTAAAAACCAGAACCACACACATTCTCCATAAAATGAGCTACAAATGGAAGCGTCTAGTAAGGCATTGTTTTGCAGTGGCCCTACACATTAGCCTCAGCCCAGGAGAAAAAACGGCAGGTGTAGTGACCCTTCTAACTAGTGCCACCTGAGCAGGACTCCCTATTCTCCTCATTTTAGCCCCAAGCTCAGATCCCTCCTCACTTTCTCCACTGTCATATACTGACCCTGCTTCCACTGTCATATACTGACCCTGCTTCCTTACTTGCCTTGCAAAGCTTTCCCTTTTCAGGAACCTCGTCTTCCTCCTCTTCCTGCTCCAACACTGTCATCTCCACCTTCTCTTCCAACCTTAAGGTAGAACATTCTAGGTGTCTCTTTAGGAGCTTGTATCTCTGCTCTTTGGGGATTGTGCACCACCACAAAGAGTTTTCCCTTGACACTGGTTTTCTAATTTGGCCTGGTCACCTCCCATACTTCTGGGAAGAGCAGATAAATGTGATTTCAGTTTGGAGCCAAGAACTGAGGCTCAAAAGCCAAAATCAGGATCCAGTCAGTGACCCTAGGACCCTGGGACCTAGATTATGACACTGCCCCTCTCTTCCAGAGAGATCTGGTGGTGTACTCTCCTAGGCCCAGGGAACTCCAGATAAAGCAGAAGGACTTGAAAGACATCCGAGTTTGATGACTTGGAGCACGGCTTATATTCTGGGAGCCTCGGTTTTCTTATCCATTCCACGAGATAGTTCCAGCACCTATCTACAGGAGTTATGCGATTGCAGCCCACTCTGGACTAGGTCTCAGTAGGAAGAGCTTGATGTGGAAGTCACATTCATGTGACCCACCCAGGGAAGCTTGTGAGAGGGTGCGTTGATCAGCTTTTCATTGCTACGATGAAATACCTGAGACAATTGAGAAAGAGAAAAGGTCTGTTTTAGTTCATAGTTTTGAAGGTTTCAGTCCATGATCTGTTGGCTCCATTGTTTTGGGCCTGTGGTAAGGGGAAAGCACATGGTGGAAGAAAAGGTCTCACCTTATATCCAGGAAGAAAAAGAGCAAGAGGAAGGGATTGATGTCCCACAATCCCCTTTAGGGGCATGCCCCCAATGAACTAAGGGCCTCCCACCAGGACCCACTTCTCCAACATTCTACCAGCTCCCCAGCAGCATCACCTTGGGGACTTTTACACCTGGGCCTTTTGATGACATTCAAGACCCAAACTATAGCAGAGGCAGAGGCTTAGCTCTCAGCTTCCTGGAACCACACTGTGATCATGGCTCCAGCCAGTGGAAATGCAATGCCACCAGATCTTCCTGTCTAAGAACCTAGGGGTAAGACATTGCTTTTATGGCGATGGTGGTAAATGAAGGTGATGGAAATAGGAACCACATTTTAAAAACAGGAACAGTATTGAGGAGATCATATATAGACGTGCTAACTGACCTTCATGTACAAACAGAACCACAGCCCAGACCTCCATATCAGCTTTCTGTGGCTCCCTCGTCACTCCGTGGGCCTAACTTTGAGCTCAGAGCTTTAGCCAGGATACTTAAACAGGGTTCCTTTTCTCTGGTCCTGGAGGAAGAAGAAAACACCCCACACATGAAAGGTTTTGATACCTTCATCCATTAATGGATGAATGCCTCCCTATCAAGACTGTTGGAACAAAGTCAGATGTTGGTTGAGTTGGCTTGGTGAGTCTCTCCACTTATCCCAGGATTTGCCTTTTCATTCTTCCAACTAGCAGTATGCAAACAGTTCTGTCTAGTAACAGGAGAGGCCACGATGCTGACCACCCCTCCCCCTTTTGAGGAGTATTGCCCCAAATAGAGACATTCCAGGAAAATGGGATGAGTTTTCTTTCTCCTTCAACATAGTAAGGGACTTAATTTCTACACCTTTGGGCCACTTTCCTGTGTCAGAACATCCTGGAGTTAGACCATACTTTGGATTAGTTGTTACCTGCATTTGGCACAAAGGTTTGTCCAGGGAAATGACTTTCCAGTGATCCATATGCAACTTTGGCCCAGAGGATCTGAGACCTTGGTCCCCTGAGTTTCTTGGCTCTTTATTTCTCACTCACAACTGAAGGCCAGAACAAAGCCACCTCTGCTCCCTGTGCTACCCTGGAGCTCCAGAGCTATCTGTCTTCTCTCTGAGGAAATGAGCTGCGCCTCGATTTCTTCATAATGCTCCACCTATGAGCCTTTCTCTGGGCAGAAGGGTTAATGATAAAAGTGCAATCAGGCTTTTTATAGGGCAAGTCATTTTACATTTAGTGTGGAGCTCGAATAAGGGGCAAAGAGTGTAACAAAGATAAACACAGGCTTTGGAGCCTGGATTTGGTCACGAGATTTTTAGTGCAATCTTCGATTAGGGGAAGACCTGAAGTCCCAGAAGCCTTCAGTGCTTTGAGAAAAGTGAATGTGCCCAGAATTCACTGTAAATACGTGTTTGGGCAGCCAAGACAGTACCTCTGTCCTGGGGTGTATAGTGCTCTCAATCTGCTAGATACTGTCATACCCAGGGACAGTAAAAAGTACATTACCTCACAGTCTCCTGTCTCCAAGCACACCCCTGTCAAGGTAACTCGGGGAAAGATTGCTGCCCAGTCTAGTCTGCAGCAACCTCGGAGGAGGGCCTGTTCAGGGGCAGAACAACACAGAGCAAGCATTTGGCTCAGCTCCCCTTTCCTGATCACAACAGCCAGGCCTGAACCTACAGTAAGGAATCCAGGCTTCTAACAAATCTGTTCACTTTTTCAATATGCCTTGAGAAGAGAAAAGGTTGAACACAAAACAAAACAAAAAAAGCACCAAGTATATTTTATTGTGGCTTTTGGGTTAGAGAGGAAAGGTGGGGGGAGGTGGGGCTAATTTGCAGCCACCCTCACAAGTCCTTTTGAAGTTCTCCAAATAAGGAGAAGTAACTCTAAGTCTTTATTATTTTTTTTTCTAAAGCCCCATTTACATTATGATTAAATACCTTCCTTGGAGAAGCATAAAGAAAGTCGTTAATCTATATAGCTCTCCAAAGAATCAATACATTCGAAACTTTTGTAGGATTTGTTACACTCTATTTTGTTACAGTAGGCCAGCTCTGCTCTGTCTAGGCACATGGCTCTCCTTCCCTCCCCCTCCTCACCTCCTCCAAGAATGAAAATAAAGTAAAGGTCTTTCACGGTAAACAAAACCAGCTGATTCTTCACAGAGAACCCCTGAATAGCTGGAGAAGAAAAAAAAAAAAAAAAAACTTACAATAAATGGTGCATTTTTTTCTCTGCTGGGTATAGTATTCAAGGATCAGGGCAGTATTCAAACAGAGGTCCATTTTTTGCTCAGCAAGAGAGTTTAGAAAAGAAGCGTGGGGTCCATTCAGAGCTTCCCCCTTCACAATCGCAGGGCTCTATGAAACTATCTTCCATGCCTTGTCAGAGTGTTTCTGGGGACCAATTAGTGCTTTGTTGCACGGTTTCTTTGCTGAATCTTTGAGCAGCAAGAAAAAGCGCTCTTGAGTCTCCTCTTATTTTGACCATTTCAGTCATTACTCAGTGTAATAATTAATATGACAACTGGACGCTCGAGTTTGTATAGAAACACCTCAGCTACAGGAGCGAGCTTGCAGTGGGTGGTAACAGCCCCACATCAGCCCCAGAAGCCACACACACAAAAAAAACGAATGAATGGCGACAGAGAAAGAGAAGGAATAAAGATAAAATAGTTGGCACAACGCTCAGGCACATAAAGCAGACTGGAATGGGGAGAGGGAGGGGGCAGGGGGACAATTAGAAGGGGGGGGAACACCCTACAGAGGTTAACTTATTTTGAAACTGTTCTCTGAATAGAATCCTGGACGTGAGTGGCCAGATTTCAGCCCCAATGTGTTTAAGCCCCAACTTTGTGGATTCTCTTGGAACGCCACGGGTGGCTGGGGAAAGGGGTTCTTGCAACCTTTAGATTCTCCCCAGGGTCTTTCAGAACTGTGCACCGACCAGGACACCCAACCCAGTGCCAGTCCCTGGCTCTGCTGAATCCCCTTCACTCCAATTTCAGATCTGGCGATGGAGAAACGAAGGAGCCAGTGTAGACACCTCCCTGGGGATGAATTTTGGCTGGAGGACATCCCAATACATCACCCCAACTCTTCGACTACTTGGACTGTTGGAACAGGGGCTTGGGGCTCCTGAGCCCCAGGGAGGGACAAGGGGGGTCTCCCAGGTAGCACCCCAGTCTAGGTGCCCAGTTCCACTGTCACCGCAAGTGCGCCCCAGGGTTGCGACCTGCTCGGTGACGGCATAATAAATAATTAGAGGATTTAAGAGCGTTAGCCACAGCTCATGCTAATGAGCCAGATAAGGGCTCACACTAACCCGAAGTGACAGTTTGCATATAAGAGGGAAGGATAAAAGCCTGGCTGTTTTCCCCCAAGTTGATTGCGTCTTCTCAAATTCATAGGTCCCCGAAGGAACCCTTCCTTCATTCTTCTATTTCCCTCTACTCACCCCCTCCCCCTCAGCCACACACCCTACACACCTACGTACTCCTTTGGACTTTTCTTCTGCCTGTCACCCGCAGGGGCCTCACTGTGACGTCACCCCGGTGCCTAAAGTGACCTCCCTAGCGCCCCGGGATTAGTCTCAGTCCCCTAAACAGTGACAGCTCTTGCGCTTTCCTTTGCACAGTACAGAACGCACCAAGGCTCCCTTCCTGGAGGAAGGACTTTAAGGTTCAGAGTCAGGGATTTCTGGAGCACCTGCCCGCGGCGCCCGGGGTGCTCTCCGCCTTCGACCCTGCAAGGGGAGCCACGGGGCGGGGCGTGGAATGCAGGCGCCCGGAGCCCTGGAGCTCCTGAAGCGCTCCTGCCGCCTCCCGAAAGCAGGGACAGTTTACCCAAGTGACTGAGGTCAGTCGTGTGTCTCCATTGTGTGGCCACGTGTCCTGTGTCCATCATAACCTTCCCAAAGTCCAGACTCAGCCCGACTCCTTGCGGTGTGGCCCGGGAATGCTCTGGCCCATAAATCAGCCCAGCCAGCCTCCAGCCATCACCTCCCGCAAACCTGGACTGGACCCCAAGGGAAATGCATTTGATGGTGGCCAGTTGGGGAGCAAGCAGCCATAGCAGGGGCACGGTGACTACTGGGACGCCCTGCACCCCAGCCCTGCTAGTGAACCCTTGAGTACCTTTCACTACTCTTCTCCAGGACTCATGTTTACAGCAGGAGTAGAGAACAGCAACCGAGTTTGAGTAGTTTTTGGGGGGAAAAGAGGCAGGGGAGAGGGGAGGAGGAGAGTAATTTCTCATATGTGGACATTGGTTGACATGCAACCTTAAAGAAACAGCAACAACGACAAGATCGAACAAGTTAGTATTTATAAAATTCTGGGAAGAGCGCCTGGCACACAGTCAACACTAGATGTGTGTCGGATATCTCAAACATGCTGAAATATGTAACAGAAGGCATATGCTAGAGACAAATATCTTTTGCTGTTATCCTCCTCAAGAATTCGGTGGGAGTGGGGGAATGCCATCATTCTCAGTCTTCAGGATTTGAGGTGGTCCTTGAGGGTGTTAGGATTATGGTCTCTGGCACCCGGAAGGCAGTGTCATGGGGTCAGAGTGACTTTAGCCCTAGGGACCAGGGCAAAAGGTGGGCCACTGGTGCACCAGGATTCACATGTCAAGGGATGAAACTCACTTTGCTTGGGAAATAGGACTTTTCTCTATGGCCTAGCAGTTTCTCATTTGGAATTTGGGGGCCTGAGAAACTATAAATCCTCCTCCTTTCCTGGTTGTGTGGATCGCCCGCCACCTGCTGGTCATTTCTCAAACTGCAGTGGAAACTGATATATATATATATATATATATTTTTTTTTTTTCCCCCCAATTGTATTCATTCAGTCCCAATTCTATTCTATTAATTCTCCTTAGGATTCAGTTCAACTATAGGACACCATGATACCTGTGTCATATGCCCCATGCTACCCACATTAGACATATATTCAAGATGTTTTTGATACTCAGATTCTGAAACTTCAGCCCACATCCACCAAGCCAGGATCTGGAGAATCGGCACTTTTAATAAGCTACTTAGGAGTCCTGTTGCATATTGATGCTGGGTGCTACACTGCTCATAGGGAACTACCTCTCTAGAGGTCTTCAAGGTGCTAAGACACATTTTCCACTACCCAGGCCTGCGAAGAACTAATATCTTCTGATAAAGAGGTTATGCTAGTCCTGTAAGGGCCAGGGGATGCCTTGGTGGCTTTGAGGAAAAGGAGAAGATGGATAAATTACAGAGATGGCCTTTCGTACCAGCCCTGATGGTCAGAAACTAGCATCAGGAAGAAAAGGGCCATTTGAACAATCTACCCTGCCCCCCAGCACTGGAGTCTTTCACCTTCTTAGCTTTCTCCAGCTGCAGGAGCAGTGACATTCCCTGAGCCTCTGGCTTCTTCTAAGACTTCATTTGAACTTTGATTTCAACCAGAACAGCTCTGCTTTGGCAATCCAAACTTTCCATTTCCAGCTCTCTGTGGCTTCATTTTTAGGTTCCTCTTCATCCTTACTTCTCTCCAACCTCGTCTACTTCTTCCCAATCTGGTCTCACCCCAACTCAGTCCAAAATGTTGGCTTGATTAACCCATTAACCCATAGTTTATAAAACACCTTTCCACCCTAGGAAACAAGACCCAGTCTTGACCGTATATGTATGACCGCCTTCAACTCTCGACTGATTTCCTTGTAACAGAGCTCTCTACCCAGGGCTCCATTCATTTCTCACTTACCTCTCTGGAGTTCACCCCTCCACTGAAAGTCTTCTTGGTGGTGGTTAATTTTATATGACACTTTTACTGGGCCACTGAGTGTCCAGATATTTGGCTAAATATTATTATGAGTCTGACTCTGAGGATATTTCTGGGTGAGATTAACATTTTAATTAGTAAGTTAGGTGAAGTAGAGTGTCCTTCTTACTGTGGGTAGGAGTCCTTCAATCTGTGGAAGGCCTGAATCAAACCAAAAAGGATGAGTGAGAGAGAGTCTTCTCTCTCTGCCTGGCCTCCTGTGCACTGGGACATCTGACTTCTCTTGCCTTTTGAGTCACACTTGAAATGAAACTATACCTTGGATCTCTAGTTTGCTGACTGTAGCACATGAGACCAAATAAACTGATTTCCTATATATAGCATGCATATGTATGCATGTATCTATCTACCTATCATCTATCAATCTTTATTTAATCTGCTACTGGTCCCAATTCTTAGGAGAACCCAGGCTAATATATCCACCAATGACTACACTTTTGCTAAGTGTGCTGATGCTTGCTTCAGGCCTTACTTTATTTGATTGCCCCGGTGGAGCTGGCACAGCTGGTCACTCATCTCTTTCTGATGTTCCCTCCTCCTTTGGTTACTGTGGTTTTCATTTTTCCCTTAGAACTTAGTTTTTAGCCTTTTATCCCCAGTGTAATGTCTCCCAATGATACATGCTTCCCTTACATTTTAGCTTCCACTTTTTTTCTTTTTTCTTTTTTGCTGATGTCCCTCAAATTCTTATCTCTAGCCTGGACCTCTCCATGTATCATATTTGAAACTGAGCTTCTTATCATTCTTACTCCCCCAGATCTTTCTCTCTTTTTGTGTTCTGTGTTTCTGGGTTTAGCATCCTCCCCCCAGTCACTCAATCTCTTCCTAGTTTTGCTTTACTTATTTCATTTTATTTTTTGCATGTATATTTCTTCATATAGTTACACCACAGAGAAAACAAGATTTTCTATCTTTTGTCAGCAGCTAGATTAACTATATTTCAAGACATCATACTTTGTGTGATAAAACTTTTGTGTCTGCATCTATTACGTGAATGAGGATTTTTTTTTTCTTCCCACACTTTTGGAATAAAATTGCCCTAACTGCTTTTGTTCATATATTTTATGTTTCTCATTGTTATGGGTTGGATGCAGAACGTCCCCTGGAAAAGCTGATGTATTGACAATGCAAACATGTTCTGAGATGGGTAATAATCAATTCATAAGGGCTCTAATATCATCAGTGCATAAATTTCACTGATGGATTAATAATTTGAATGGATTTACTGGGTGACATAGGCAGGTAGGGTGTGACTGGAAGAGGTAGGTTGCTGGGGTGTGGCCTTGAGACTATATTTGTCTCTCCCCCCCTCCCTTTTCTCCCTCCTGCCTTCATGACATGAGAGCAGCATCCCTCTCCACACTTTGCTGGGGCCACCACCATCTATGTTTAGGAGCCGGACTATCATGTTAGGAGCTGTGAACTGAAACCATGAGCCTCAATAAACTGCTCTTCTTCTAAGTTTCATGTGCCAAGTATTTAGATCACAGGAATGAGGATGCTAACTGAAATGCTGGTTAAACTATTAAGAATATAAGCTGGGTGTGGTGGTGCACACCTGGAATCCCAGTACTTGGGAGGCTAAGACAAGAGGGTTGCAGGTTCGAGGCCAGCCTCAGCAACTTAGGTTCTCAACAACTTAGACCATTTCCAAATAAAAAATAAAATAGGGCTGGGGGTGTAGCTCAAATATAGAATGCCCCTGGTTTCAATTCTCAGCACCATAGCAACACACACACACACACACACACACACACACACACACACACAAAAGAACGAAAGAAAAGAAAAACTAGTAAGAATTGAACACTTACTATGCATCAGTGTCTGTGCTTAGTATTTGGAATTTAGAAATACTAAGGTCTGCTATCTGACCTGAGAGTCCCTGTTCTAGGAGAAGAGACAAAAGAATGAAAACAAGATCACAAGAGAGTATGTAGTTTAGAGAAGAAACTTCAGGGTGCTTTCTGAACTAAGGAGGAAGACCACTTCTGACTAGGGGAAATGAATCAGAAAAAGCTTCTTGGAAGAGGAGGTATTTGGCTTGACCAAGGGAGTAGTGTGTTAGTCAGCTTTCTGTCACTTGGCAAAATACCAGAGAGAATCAACTTAAAAAGGAGAAGTCTATTTCAGCTCACGGTTTCGGAGATTTCAGTTCATAGTTGGTTGGTCCCACTGTTTGGGGGCCTGTAATAGATCATGACCATGGGAAGTAGTGGAAAAGGCTGTTTATCTCATGACAGCCATGAAACAAAGGAGAAAGAGGAGCGAATGGGGTCCTAATAACTCCTTTAAGGACACAACCCCAATGATCTAACCTCTTTTCACTAGGGTCTGCCTCCTAATGTTTCCACCATCACCTAATAGCATACCCCCAATGATCTAACCTCCTTCCCCTAGGCCCTGCCTCCTAAATGGTCTGTCATCTTCTAATAACACCATGGACTGAGGTCCAAGCCTTCAACACACAGTCCACGAGAGACACTTGTCCAAACCACAGCAAGTACCAGTCCTTATTCTCAAGCCTTGCCTTTATAGCTGCCTCCCTTAACCTGAGCTTAGATTTTTCTTCAGACCAACCCTTAACTTTCTCTATTTGGATTCTATTTTCCTGCTCTGGTAGCCAGTGGCTGAGCTTGCTATGTCCTTAAGTGTCTTCAGTTCTTGAGTGACGTTGTTGTCATACCCTCTGTAGCTGGCTTCAATTCTACTGAAGATTTGCTACAGTTAGAGTTAGTGGGTTTGTGATCAATGTTTAGTAACTTGTCAATCCTGCTTCACCAAACAGCCTTGATTCAGAGTGTTTGCTGATTCCTACAATGTAAACATTCGTAGCATGACTGCCGTCAAACTTTCCATATGATGTCACTGAAAATACAATTGGACCCAGCATTCGGGAGGCTGAGACCGGAGGATCCGGGTTCGCGGCCAGCCTCAGCTACCTAGTGAGGCACTCTGCAGCTTAGTGAGACCCGGTTTCAAAATAAAGAATAAAAAATAGGGCTGGGGGTATAGCTCGGAGGTAGAATGCCCCTGAGTTCAATCCCCAGTACCGCAAAAAAAAAAAAAAAAATACAATTGGAAAGAGATGTACAGTTGCATATTTTTACCATATATATTCAATGGGCATAAATCACCTTAAGAACATAGGTAGTAACAGAATGTAGTAAAATAAATAGTAAGCAATGGGGGTTTTGAGTGTTTATTACATTTGTCTTTAATAAGACGCATTCAATTGTATGTTTACATAATTTTGTTTTTCTTCATGGTTTTATTTAGTAACAGACTCACAAAATACTTGAAAAATCAGGTCCTGAGAGTCTATATGAGCAGCTTTTAGTCCACGACTGGTTCTAGTGAACCAGTTCAATGAACTGGTCTTGCTCACTTATTTTTGTTAGTATACTTTTATTGGTGCATGCGATTATACATCATAATGAGGTATAGAGTGATAGAACTAGACATGCACACCACACTTGGTGTGTTTCCCTCTGAATGCCATCTCACTCACTCCCGTTCCCTGTACATGTCATGGAGATTGGTACTGATGATTCAATATATGTACATAGCATTATTTAAGCTGTTACCTTCATTACATCTTCTTCCCCCTTCATCCTTCCCTAAATCTCCTCCATTGCTCCATGGGAGTCTCTACTCCTTTATCTGAGGTCTCTTTTGTTACCCAATTTTTCTCCAACTTCCACATATGAGAGGAAACATACGGCTATTTGCTTTCTGAGACTAGCTAATCTCACTTAGTATAATCTCTAATTCCATCCATTTTCCTGCAAATGGTATAATTTCATTCTTTATTGCTGAGTAAAATTCCACTGTGTGTATATCCGACAGTTTTGTAATCCATTCATCTGTTGATGGACACCTAGGCTAGTTCCATAATTTGTCTACTGTGAATTATGCTGATATAAAAATGGATAGGCATGTATCACTATAATATTCTGACTTCATTTCCTTTGGAAAGATACTCAGGAATGCTGTATCTGGGTTATATGATGGTTCTATTCCCAGTCTTTTGAAAAAACCTCCACGCTAATCTCCATAGAGGCTTGCTCACATCTTTAACCTCAATTTACACCTCTATCCTCTGCTCTAGCCATGATCAGCCTAAGTATATTCCTGAAAAGAGTCCCACTTACAGTTTGGAGATTTGGTATAGGTGCTCCTTTTACCAGAAACTCTCTTCCCCCAGATCTTTGCATTTGGAGTCTTCTCATAATTCAGTTCTCAGCCCAAATGTTACCTTGTCAAGCAGCTCTTTTCCTGCACCTAACTTCAGCAAGTCTCCCCAAACAGCTTCTTTCAGCACCTATCCTTTAAACTGTATCTCTTATTGGTCATGATCAGTACTGACTTTGTTTTGCCTTTTTGTTTTTTTCTTTTTTGATCTTTGTGTTTGATGTTCATTTTCCCTAATAATACATGAAATCAATGACTGCAATAACTTTGACTGTCCTGTTTATCAGTATCTAGAACAATGTCTGGCAAATATATATTCAACAAATATTTGTTGAATGGGTGAGTGTATGAATGACAGCACTCAGTAATCTCACACAGATGCTGCCAAGAAAGGATGCTCATGCAGAAGTTCTAGAGGTTTCAGAGCACACACACACACACACACACACACACACACACACACACACACACATACACACACACATATATATATATATGTATTTTTTTTTTTTTTTACATCTAATATACCTTTGGCCAAATGCATTTGATTTACAAGTTGATTTGATTATGCCTTAACATAATGTCCAAGTTCTGCTACGAATTCCTGGAACAGATGGATCTAAATCTTATTTTGATAAAAACTGTGACTTCATGCCTTAATTGCATCTAGTTTGGGTATCGGTTGATAGTGAACTTCATGTTTCTGGGTTGTCTGTGTAGGAAAGAAGACTGAAAAGAAGGATGTTATGGAAATGAGGTCCTAAAGAAGCTGGTCGAAGGGTGGGAACTTCCTGGGTTTTGTGCAGTGAGATGTTGAAATGTCTGAGGCTAGTTCTCAGACAGATAAATCCATCTTGAATATCATTTATTTTGTATATTTAGTTGTTAAGATGAGACTTGGGAGCCGGGTGTGGTGGTGCACACTTGTAATCCCAGCATTCGAGAGGCTAAGACCAGAGGATCCGGGTTTGCAGCCAGCCTCAGCTACCTAGTGAGGCACTCCGCAACTTAGTGAGACTCGGTTTCAAAATAAAAGAATAAAAAATAGGGCTAGGGGTATAGCTCGGAGGTAGAATGCCTCTGAGTTCAATCCCCAGTACCACACACACACACACACACAAAAAAAAAAAAAAAAAAAAAAAAGATGAGACTTGGCTGTGAGTGACAGAAACTTCAAAAAAAAAAAAAAAATGGGTTTACACAAAAGAGAAGTTAATTTTTCAATGCCTGAGTCAGCGATCCAGGACTGCTAGAGTAAGGCTGCATGGTGTCAAGAATCAGACTCTTATCTTGACCTTTTACTCTTTTTGCTCTGAAAAGCCCGGCTGCCATTCCTAAATTTATCTCACAATCTGACATGGCTGCTTCTGTTGCAGCCAGCACTTCTGCAAGAAGGAGAAAATAGGAGAGGAGGTGCCTCCTTAAAATGCACTTTGTAGGTATTATGTAAACTTTCTCCTTTCATTTCTTTGGTCAAATATTAGACCTGCAGCTACACTAGCTGCAAGGAAGGCACTGTTTATTCTAAGAAGCTTTGGAGATAGAGTTTTCTATTTCTATGAGAGAGAAGTGAAGAAAGTGGAGCAAATCTATCTCTATATGGTGCAGCTCCTTTTCTTCCTTATCAACTGGTCAAATAATTACTAAACATCAGTGTAAGTACTCAGCCAACTGGTCATGCTCATATAAAAGTGTTGAAAAAGGAAACAATAGGCCCATAAGTATTTAGACAGTTTATCACTCATGGTGTCATAACCAGCATGACTTTCTTTGGTTCTCCTGGTCCTCCAAGTTCTACAGACATCAATGCAGAATGGACCCAGGTGAATGCTAAGTGCACAGTGGATCCGATCTGATTCACATGGAATAACACTGAGCTTAGGACACTGATCTTAAATGGGGGCTAATGGCAATGTCTCCGCCCTCCTTTCCAAAGGCAGGTGTTATTTTTTAATCCTGGATTGTGAGTAGTTTCTTTGGAGACAGAAGGATGACTCTATTATCATGGAATATCCTCAAGGGTAGAGATATTCTCTATTTCTATTATACTGATCAGGAAACTGCTCTCTGACCGAGCAGAAGTTATCTCTAGCTTCCAAGGCAGTTTGCTGTGAGGGTATCCTTGAAAAAGTAGTCTAGACATGGAGAAGTGCCATGGAAATTGCCTCCCAACATCCCCCTTTTTCTAAATTCTGCATAAGTGTGTGAAACTAGTTATATATTTGAAGGAATGTCCAGTTCTTTGAAACCCAGAGGTCTAGTTATTACTCAAATACTATGCTGAATGTGATTGTTTGGTTATTGCTGTTTTGGAGATTGACACTTTGTAAATGGGATATAAGTGTTATTGGAGCCCATTTTACAATCCTTAACTCAACACTCACTTTAAGGATTTATAAGGGGAGACTAGGAAACTAAAACAATGACTAGAAAGAGAATTGCAGTGGAGTTTTGTTAGAGGCTGTCATATTTCCCTTTTTTTTTATTGGAAGGGAGGGACATCCTTCTTCATATTATATCAAGTTAGGGAAGTTAAAAAAACACATCAGAGAGTTGGTCTATGTCATCTGGAATTTGGGGGCAATAGGGACTGTGCCTAGCACATATATAAATACAAAAAACTAGCCTGCTTTAAATATTGAACATGGGCAGATGGTCACAGTAAGAAAAAACTATGTCATCAGCAGGATAAAAGTATTCATCATTATTATTTTAAATAGGCTAGATGATGTAATGCTCCTACAAGAGACACTTTATTTTAAAATAGATCACTCTAAGTCGGGAAGTATTGCCTGGATCCTGGAGCCATGTGTAAAAGTCCCCAGTGTGAAATCCTCAAAGGCATATATAGGAATACTCCATTGGAGAAATAATCAGAATTTGGACATTTTGTTTGGTTTGTAACAGAAGACACCAATAACCAGGTGTGGCAGCACACACCTGTAATCCCCGTACTTGGGAGGCTGAGACAGGAGGTTCGAAGGATCAAGGCCAGCATGATCAACTTAATGAGATCCTGTTTCAAAATAAAATAATGAAAGGGCTGGGGGTGTAACTCAAAGGTAGAGTGCTCCGGGTTCAATCACCAGTATCACAAAACAAACAAACAAACAAAAACCACAAATACCAGGTTACAACTGTGGTTGTTTCCATGAAGAAGAACTTGTACTTTGCATAGCTCAATGTATCTGGAGGTGAAGGTGGGTGGTAGTGTGGGATGAAGCTTAGTCCTCTGTCCCTCCTGGTGATTTCAAAAGTAAGGGCAAGGATGTAAATTAAGATATAGACAGTTCACAGAAGAGTAAGTAGAAATTACTTTTGAATGTGTGAAAATATTGTTCAAAATATGAGATAGTCTAATTTAAACTATAATAAGATTTTTTCCCACATTTAAAAATTTAGTGAATTCTCAGCCGGGCGTGGTGGCGCACGCTTGTAATCCCAGCATTCGGGAGTCTGAGACCGGAGGATCCGGGTTCGCGGCCAGCCTCAGCTACCTAGTGAGGCACTCCGCAACTTAGTGAGACCCTGTTTCAAAATAAAGAATAAAAAATAGGGCTGGGGGTATAGCTCGGAGGTAGAATGCCCCCGAGTTCAATCCCCAGTACCGCAAAAAAAAAAAAAAAAAAAAAAAAAAAAAAAAAAAATTTAGTGAATTCTCATGGATGGCTAAGGGACATATGTCTGGATATCTAAAAACTTGTCTTAGTCCCAATACATTCATATACCTTCTTGGTTCGAGTGCTTTCCACTCATCCTGAGGGGGCTGAATGTGGGAAGAAGGAAGTTTGTTCAGGCCTGAGGATACACTGTGCTATGTTCCATCATTAGACTGCAGTGCGTGGCTGAGATTAAAGCATTATGCCTGCTCCAGGTGTGCTGGATTTAGGCAAGACTCTGTCCAGAACTTCCCACTGTGAGGAGAGAGCTGAGCTTCCCTAAAGTCTGATATTTCATTCACTCAGATATTATCATCCATGAGTAGGTTCTCTCTGGAGAAGACTGCAGACTGAAAACTTACCTTCTTGTCCTAGGCAATGGTGACATTCTTTCTCCTGTGGGTACTGACTCAGCAGACTTGTTTGGTTTACCCAAGTGATGTCTGGTCTTTGTGAGTCTGAACTCACTTATTGACATTTGTCAGCATTGACGTACGCAAGCTCACATTGTGTTGGAGTAGGTATGGGAAAAAGACTTGCATTTTGCTAGTAGACAATAAATTGGTAGAACCCAGCAAAAGATTAGAAAGGTAAATAAAAGCATCCCAAGTACCTTAAATTTAAATAGTATGTTCTTTAAAATTCTTGGGTTGTTGAGAAAATTATATTCAAAACTCGAAATGGAAAAAGAGAACATTAAATGAATCAAATTGATGGAACAGAGCTCTAATAGTGCTTAGGAACATTCCATTTTAAATGTGTTTATCAGGGAACAGAGAAAGTTGAAAACAAATGAGTTAAGTGTTTAACTCAGGAAGTTAGGAAAAGACCAACAAGACAAACTCAAACAAGGAAATAATCATGACAAATAGAGATAAATTGATAAATGAGAATATAACACAAACATTAGAGAAGATCAGTTGTATGATTTTTTTTATGAGTGATATTTTATTTTATTTTTAAAATCTTTAATATAATTTATTGGTGCATTGTAATTATATATCGTAGTGAGGTGCAAAGTGATATAAACATCCATGCAGACAGAACTTGGTATGATTCCCTCTGGATCCCACCCACTCCTGCCTCCACCTCTCACACATGTTAGTGAGATTGGTAGTGATATACCTTCATTTATGGACACAGCATTATTTGAACTGTTTTCTTCATCAAGTCTCTGCTGCCTCCTCCCAACTCCCTCTTCCAATCCTCTCCTGCTTCTCTATTGGTCTCTCTCCTCATTTACCTAAAGTCCTCTTCATTTCCTGTTTTTTTTCTAGCTCTCTAGCTTTCTCGTATGTGGAAACATACGAGAGAAAACATATGAACCTTGACTTTCTGAGACTGGTTGACTGTACTTAGCATAATATTCTGTAGTTCCTTCCATGTTCCTGCAAAGAATATGATTTTGTTCTTCTTTATGGCTGAGTAAAATTCCATTGTGTGTATATATCCCATTTTTCTTAATGAACAAACATCTGGCAAGCTAGAAGAAGGTTCAGATAAATGAAATACAGAAAAAAAAAGAAAATATAGTCACAAGAGAGCTTTAAAATTAGGAGAATGTTATTAACTATAATATGTTCATTTCATTGAGAACCTAACATACTGAATTAATTTCTGAAAAAAATGTAAAATGAGAAGAAACCGAAAACATGAATAGGCCAATACTTGCTTAAGACTATATCTAGCACACATGCCTACTATGACTGTAACTGTTTACACAATGCTCCTGGGTTAACCAGTAAGTTCAAAGCTAAACCAACCAAAATTTCAACTAGAATATGAAAGAATAAGTGTGCATTAATAGATGAACTTTGGGAAAAATAAGAGCAAGAAGGAGGACTTGCCAGCCAGATATTAAGATACACTACCAAATAGTCCTGTAATAAACAAAATGATTATGACACAAGAGGCAACACATTGGAATAGCATGATGGAAAACAATGAAATCTCAGAGGCCAAACCAAGTGTAAACTGGAGCTTGATCAACTGTGCATGTGGTACCAGAAATCAAAGAGATATTTCCCACCTTGCATCTCTGGGAAGGGTTCCTTTCCTCTCAACTCAGAAAATGGATACAAAAAGTGTCAGTGGGGAAAAGTCTCTTTACACAGTGTTGACTCATGATGTGGGTAGAGAAGAAAAGCCAGTTCAGCATTTATAGAGTCTATATACAGCAGAGACACAGATAGATTAAAGATCTAAATGTGAAAGGTAAAACTAATGGTGATAGGAGAAAGAGAGTGTAATGGTTTGGATTTAGAATGTCCCCCTAACCCTCACAGAAACAAGTAGTGATGTTTGAAGTGGGGCTTGGTTGCTAAGGAGGGGGTCTCTGGGGATGTGGCCTTGGAGATTATATGGTTCCTCCTCCCCCAGCTCCCTCTCTGGCTTCCTCATGTAAGATCAGAGTCTTGCTCTCTCTCTTTTTCCCCTTCCTATTGCCATGCTCTGAGTTCTGCAGACCTGGCTTCATGTGGACTGAACCCCCAAATCTCCAAAAACTGCGAGCAAATAAACCTACCTTCCTCTAAGTTGTGTGACCAATCATTCTGGGTTATAGCAGTGAGAATGCCAACTGAGACAGAAGGGGAAGCTATCTCTGGAAAAAACAGCCAGTTGATTATTAACTGGCAGTAATATATGGGGAGGTGACATCTTTGGTGACTGAGAAAAGTACAGGTTAATATCTACACCATGCAAATTACCACTGCAAATCAATAAGAAAAGACAGAAATCCTAGTAGGAAAATTGGCAAAGACTTTCACAATTCACAGCATGAGGAATCTAAGATGCGTAAGTATACAAAAAGATGATGAATTTGAGCAAATGCAAATTAAAACAGCAATAAAATGCTTCTTCTTGCTGATCAGATTGGCAAAAAAAGTCTCAATATTGGAGAATTCCAGGTATTTGGGATGCTCAGCAATAGAGCTCTTTGACTTGCCAGAGGGAATGAGCCAGTATAAAAGGCTATCTGTCAGCACTTGGTGAAATTAGGAAAATGTGTTCTGCATGATTCAGAACCTCCCTTTTCTACCTCAGAAAAGTTCTCCCCCAGGTCCAGAAGGTGAAAAGAATTAGAATGTTTACCACAGCATTATTTGGGGGTGGGGGAGAGTTAGAGACAATGTAGGTGCCCATCACTAGAAGTCAAATATAGTGGATACACAGTGAAGAATAATCTCTACAAAATAAATCACCAAAGAACTGTATATACATTTGGCAGCAAGAATAGAAACAGTTGAAAGAAAAAGGTAGAAATTATGAAATCTTTGGCCTATCTATATATTATAATAAATCTATAGTGTGGCATTACATAGCCATGAAAAATACACATATATACAAACATTTATGATATTATCAAACATATTAGAGAAGTTGTGCCTGGGGGTGGCCAATGGGAGAACTAAGAAATCAAGATAAAAGAAGATGAATAAACAAAACGAGAGTCTTGTATGTTTTGATCATGTGCCATGGACTCATGGATTATGATTAACTTGATCTTCTGCACATGAGGTGAAGTAAAAAGAAGTTGAAAAACCAGCAATGGTTGAGAAATCTTCAGCTCCCAAATCAGCGAAAGTCAGCTCTAAGATTGCCAGGTACACAACTATTTGTCTTGCAACATGGTGCCCACTTCTGCAGGGCCAGTACCAGTATCCCAGTGGCCTAGAGACTGCAAATCTAGAAATAGCACTCACAGTAGCAGTATTCACAATATTAGTATTCACAGTATTACTTTTCATATATTTTTGTTAGTGCATTGTAGTCACATATCATAGTGAAGCTCAGAATGAGAGGAACATACACACACACAACACTTCTGGTGAAAACTTTTAGATTTGCACCTTCTTCATTTTCTTAGCATCCACCACTGCCTTGTTAGTTAACAGTGAGTGACACATTATATTCCATTCATTCATCTCTAAAGTTTATGTGACAAGCAGCCTCATACTTAGTTTTTCTTTTGGTCCATAGAAAAATTTTCTCTTCTTTCTAGAATAATTTTTTTTCAGAGAAACTATTAGCTCCCCCCCCACCCCGAGGTAGCAAACAATGAAGTGTGCTTTGCTCCCAACCCAGATCTAAGGAATCTTCATATGAAATAGGATCAAGAACTCAATTTTTTTAGCTGATGTGCAGAAAAAAGAGAAAGATGATCATTTTATTCTCCAAAACAACAAATCATGTTGTCCTCGTTTGACAGAGAAAGAGTATTTAAGAGCCAGGGGCTCGGAGTTGGGTCAACATTATTTGGATCTGGGCTATTGATTGTAACTTCCTGGGCCTCTGTTTCTTTGTCTGCACAGAGGAGATGCTTAGTTCATAAGACTAGTGAGAGGAAGAAGTCACCGTGTGGAGAGCTCAGCAGAGCATCTAAGACAGTGTACAGGCAATAAGCAGCTATGACCATTTGCCTTTACTTCCTGTGTGCCTGGTATATTCTGTCACAGTCATCACTCTCCTTAGTACACCAGGAGCAGGGAGGCATACGTGAGGCTTGTAAGACAGTCCAGGAGCTAGGAAAATGCTGCATTTTATACCTACTAGACCAGAGATACACTGAGTCAGGTAAAGGATGCACATTCTCCTAAGGCTGGAAGTCAAAGTTTTGGCCTTCCATGTTCAATGACATTGAGCTTACCATAGGGAATCTCCTTCTCTTCCTCCTCCTCCTTCTTTTTCTTCTCCTCCTTTTTTTTTTTTTTCTTTTTGGTTGTACTGGGGATTGAACTCAGGGGCATTCTACCTCTGAGCTACACTCCCAGCCCTATTTTGTCTTTATTTTGAAACAGTATCTCACTAGGTTGATGAGAGTCTACTTGCTGAGCCTGTCTTTGAACCTACAATCCTCCTGTCTCAGTCTCCCAAGTACTGGGATTACAGGCATGTTCCACCATGTCCAGCTACCACAAGGAATATTAATCAGATACCAAACGACTTCTTCTGGACAATATGTCTGTATTCTGTGTGTGTGTGTGTGTGTGTGTGTGTGTGTGTGTGTGTGTGTGTGTGTGTAGAGCGAGAGAGAGTTTATTGGGGAATGAACTTAGGTTATTCTACACAGAATTCTTTTTTTTTGCGGTACTGGGGATTGAACCCAGGGGCATTCTACCTCCGAGCTATACCCCCAGCCCTATTTTTTATTCTTTATTTTGAAACAGGGTCTCACTAAGTTGCAGAATGCCTCACTAGGTAGCTGAGGCTGGCCGCGAACCCGGATCCTCTGGTCTCAGCCTCCCAAATGCTGGGATTACAAGCGTGCCCCACCACGCCCGGCTCTACACAGAATTCTGTGTGTGTGTGTGTGTGTGTGTGTGTGTGTGTGTGTGTGTGTGTACAGGATTTATTGAGGATTGAACTCAGGTTATTCTACCTCTGATCTACACCCCTAGCTCTATTTTATTTCATTTTTATTTTGAGACAGGCTTTCACTAAGTTGCTGAGGGGCCTTTCTAGGTTGTCAAGGCTGGCCTCAAGCCTGTGATCCTCCTTTCTCAGCCTCCCAATTACTGGGATGATAGGTGTGTACCACCATGCCCAGACAGTATGTTTGTATTCTTAACAACCAATAGAAAACCTGGCACAGGATAGAGGCTCAAGGAATCCTAAACAACAGCCCTTAAAATCCCCATTGGAAAAATACTGAAACTGAGGCATGAACTTGAGCAAATCTACAGTTATTCAGTGGTAAAACCAGGAATTTACCACTAGTTTTGAATCTCAGCTTTGAATTTTTTTTTTCTTTTTTCTTGTTTGCCAGATGCTTGTGGGAGGGGCAGGGGTGGATTCCCAGTACCCTCTATTATTGGCTTGTTTTCTCACAGCCCACTAACCTTTCCTGGGCAAATATTAAGCAGGCACTCAAGGCCTTGATGCACTGATCTTTCACATGTTTTTGGAAACTGCTTGTCCAATGTTGTTTTTTTTTTTTTTTTTTTTTTTTTGGTATGAAGGATTGAACCCGGGGGTGTTCTGTCTCTGAGCTACACCCCCAACCCTATTTATGCTTAATTCGAAACATTGCTTAGGCTGGTCTCAAACTGGCAATCTTCCTGTCTCAGCCTCCCAAGTGCTGGGGTTACAGGTGGGCACCATTGTGCCTGGCTTCCAGTGTTCTTTTTTTTTTTTTTTTTTTTTTTTTTGGCGGTACTGGGGATTGAATTCAGGGGCATTCTACCTCCGAGCTACACCCCCAGCCCTATTTTTTATTCTTTATTTTGAAACCGAGTCTAACTAAGTTGCGGAGTGCCTCACTAGGTAGCTGAGGCTGGCCGCGAACCCGGATCCTCCAGTCTCAGCCTCCCGAATGCTGGGATTACAAGCGTGTGCCACCATGCCCAGCTCCAGTGTTCTTTTATGCTTTATTTTTCCTGCTGGGAACGAATGCCTTGACTTCGCTCCTCATCAGTGGAATTCATGATCTCTTTCTGTTTACTTGGAGAAGTACACCCAGCGGCTCATCCTAGCCCACCCCTGCATTTTCCTTTGTTCAGAAGACACAGCCCTAGCCACACTTGTCTGTGTCCTGCTTGCCTGTTGCAGTGGAAACCTGGCTGGCCAGGCAGGCTCCTCCTCTCTTTTTTCCCCCTCTCCACTCCCAATGCCTAGAACACCACTTGGAACACAGCACAGGTCTTCAACAACTATTTATTGTCAAATGTATGTGGATAAACTTTTAAACAGTATTTTCCATATACTGAATGTTTACCTGGCAAAAACTATACTGAATGTTTAATGCATTGCCTTATCTCCATTCATGTCCTTGGCCATTCCAGCAAGGTGGCTCCATCTGCCTCTTTCTGGAGCCCGCAGCAATTATGCAGGTAGCTTGAGAAACCATCAGTGGGTTCCATTCCAGGTGGCTCTTACCTTTGCTCTAGCTAATGTGCTCTGTTCACAATGTCTACATATAGTTTTTCAAAGACAAAGCACAGCAAAGCTGTTTGCTTAGTGGTTCATAAAAGGGGCAAAAAAACCCCCAACTAAACCAAACTTGGATCCTGGTTACTTGTTTGGGGGAGGGGGAGTTCTTCACATAATTGTCTTCAAGCTGTTGCAGGTTTACTCCAACTGCAGAGAACCTGCTCCCCAGGCTTCTGAGAATCCCATGAGTGCACAACCTTCTAATTGCCAAAACACAGGTGACTCTGTGCTCTCTGGCTTCTTCCCTCTGACCAGGGCAGCTTGCCAAACACTGTCTGCCACACTCTCCCCTCCCCTGGAGCAGGTGACCTGGAGCAGGCGCTCATCCACTGTTCATCCACTGCGTCAGGACAACACCCACCGTCCACCCACTGGGGGTGTTACCTGGCCTGTCACACTGCAGGAGACACCCTCTGCAACCTGGTCTCCTCCCTCCTGCCAGGTTAAAAGTCTCAGCCCCCGAGCTGATTGGAAACCTGCCTGTCACTGCAGCCTACAGCTAGAGACCTCACTGGCTAGGAGGCAGCATGTCAGCTGTGGTCCTGGAGAACCGAAGCTGGGGCAGGAAACTCTCCGACTTTGGACTGGTAAGCTGGGGTGGGCCTCAGCTCCTCAGGTAGGGAAGGCTGGATCTCCCACAGTAAAGGTCGGGTCTGAGAAATAGTGGTGTTGCCTAGTTTCACAAGGTCACCAAGATCTGTGATGGTGAGAATGTCCACATATGACTGTCCCCTCATCTAAGACAGTCATCAGATAAGACTGTCCTCAATGATTATTTGCAAGTAGAAGCGCATTTCTTCTCTGTGTGGTTTTCTGGAGAAGGAGCACTGCTTTAAGTATTGGTGATCTGACTTCTAGAACCACCACCTGTGTGGTGGCCGTGTGTTTTGGGATCCATTTCTGTCACCTGCTTTATTTTCTGTACACTGAAAGGACTGGTCCTTACTAACATGGGTAGGAGATGGGGTCCTTCTAGATCTCCTCTGTGATGTTGATAAAGTGCTCTCGGCTGGTTATGGAAATGACAAAATTGTAAGAAGCAGTATCCTCCTTTCGCTTTGGGGAGAAGATGAAGCACAAAGAGGATTTATGGACTCACTCTAACTAAGCAGAGAGGAAACTGAAGGAAAGTTAGCCCTGGGTGTGGAATGTGACAGAACCCTTAATGTGACTCCGCACGAGGCCACGTGAACTGCATCCTCCAGGATGCATTGTCGTTCTCTGGAGGCAGGAAATCACACTCCTGGAGGCTGAAGGTCAGACCTTGGAGGCTACTGGAATCTGCGGGCACCTGTCACCTGTAGGATTAGGGAGAAGGATTGTCTGTGGAGAGCGGGAGGGTGGAGAGGGGGTTGGTGCCAAAGTTAGTGTAACTGGAGAGACTGCAGGCCTGCGCACGGGCTCATTTTACATCCTAGGGGTGGAGAAAGACCTCGAGGATGGGGTGTGGTACTGGGGAGAGGGAAGAGCCAGTGTTGACGAGGGATGACATGAGAAGCAGACATGGCTCTGTCCTCCATTTAGCTTCTGTGTCCCCCCTGCCAGAGTGATGTTGGGGCTCCAGCCATCTGGTGAGGATGTTTATAGCTTAATTTACAGAGCACTTAGATAATTGAGAACACACCAATTACCACTACTAATGATAGTAAAGGGGAGGGTTTCAAGCATGCTCTGATACAATCTTTGCATCAAAAACACTTAGCAGACACTTCTCAGAGGAAGAAATACATATGGGGAGTAAATATGTATAATAATAAAAAGAAGTTCAACGTCACTGTCACTAGCAATCAGGAAAATGCAAATCAAAACTCCACTGAGATTCCATCTAACTCTAGTTATAATGGCGGTCACCAAGAATACAAACAATAATAAATACTGGTGAGGATGTGGGGGAAAAGGAGCTCTTATGCACTGTTGGTGGGATTCCACGTTAGTACCATTGCTATGGAGATCAGGGTATGGAAATTCCTCAGAAGATTGGGTATGGTACCTCCACATAGCCCAACTGTATCACTCAGGTATATCTCCAAAGGACTTGAAGTCAGAATATCATAGTGATGTATGCACATCCGTGTTTATAGCAGCACAATTCACAACAGCTAAGCTATGGAACCAGCCTACATGTCTGTCAACAGATGAGTGGGTTACAAAACTGTGGTATGGTATGCACAATGGGATTTTACTCAGCCATGAAGATCAGCAAAATTATGTTATTTGTAGGAAACTGGATGGGACCAGAGAACATGCTGAAATTAGCCAGTCTTGGAAAGTGAAGGGTCATATGTTTTCTCTTGTATGTGAAAGCTGGAGAGAAATTCAGACAAAAATGTCTCAAATAAAGGAGGAGAGATATCAGTAGAACAGTGAAAGGGATTTGGGGGTGGGATGGGGGAAGAGGGGAGACTTGATGAAGGAAATAGCTCCAACAATTGTATGTATATTCATGAAGCTATCAATACCACTTTCAATATTATGAATGAGGAGAAGGAGGTAGTGGAGTGAGACCCAGAGGTAAATGCCCCGGGTACTATGTATGTACGTTTCTATCACACTAAACCTCAATACGATGTATGGTTACAATGCACCAATAAAAATCTATTATTAAAAAGCAGGGATTTTGCTTTGCAGAGTCTCCAATTTACTCATTTGAAAAAAACAGGAATAAACATACCCACGTGCTAGGGTTAGTATGAGAATGAAATAAAAGGATGTCTATAAATCTTTTACTATAGTCACTGGAGCATAGAAAAGTGCCAATGTGTGTCTAGCCAGAACTAATTTGTTTGTTCCACAAAATACATCTTGAACACTGGTAGGAGGGACAGGCCACGAGGCAGGCAGTGCCTGGTGTCGTGTAATCGAGGAAAGCCTGCTGGACAGGGAGTCAGGAGACATGGGTTCTCATCTTTAGTCAACTGTGCACTAGGAAGTCACTTGATTGGGGTGAAGAGGCTCAGTTTGAGGTGGGGGATATTGGACCAGGTTAATCTTGAAGACTTGTTCCAGCTCTGACAATCTGCAGAAGAGACAGAGCTTGTTTTCTTAATGTTTCCAACTATACTCAATGGACATGATTATTTTTTTCTTTCTTTCTTTTTTTTTTTTTTTGGTTGGGGGAGTACTAGGGATTGAACCCAGGAGCATTCTACCTTTGGCTATACTCCTGGCCCCATTTTATTTTTAAGTTTGAAACAGTCTCAGTAAGTTTCTGAGAGCCTTGCTAAGTTGCTGAGGCTGGTCTCCAACTTGCCATCCTCCTGTCTCGGTCTCCCAAGTACTGGGATTACATGTGTGTACCATCATGCCTAGTTTATGATATATAAGGCAGGCTGTGGGAAGGAGCCACCATTTGCTGACATATCAAAACTTTGATATGTCAAAGTTTTATTTATGCAACAAGCACAACAATCCTGTAAGAGAGGTTTAGCTTATTTATTCGCCTAACAAAGACTTATTGAACACCTACTGTGTCCCAGGCACAGCAGAGTTTCTGCTCTGGTAAAACTCTTATTGTTCCTAATGCAGAGGATAAGCAATAAAAGTTAACAGAATAAACATGAAACATAATTTCATATAGAGTACTATAAGAAAAATAGGTCAGAGTAATGGGATAGAAGATGAGAAATCAGAACTATGAATAATGAAGCCAGTGGGACTGTGTACATTTCTTTACTATCGTGCTTTCTCCTTTTGGTAAATGCTAGAAAATATAGAGATATACTATGTTTTTACTATACTGCATGGAACTAGACTGTGGCAAGAGACTCACATCTTGTTTTCAGAAGTCTTACAGTGTAAATGCGTATGTGTATATATAATCACACCTTCAAATATACACTTTCTTCATAACCCCAAAAAGCACCAAGATGGAAATTTAGTGCTCCTAGAATGTCCTTGCCAAAGTGTATTGCTTTACAAATTTAAAATCGGCTATTTTTAAAAAAATAACACAATACATTTGTTATACACAACCAAAGAGAAATTACTGTGTTTCTATTGTTCAATGCATTACTCAATGATTCAAATTCTTTGCATACTGGTCCCTATTACTCTTTTTTCCTTTTGCCCTATTTCTTCCTATATAGCTTCTAAGCTACTTTTCCTTATCTTTTACCCATCTGAAGCATACATGTGTGTGTAAGGCAACTCACATGTCTTTTGGAAATAGAAAAGGTATAGCTCATGAGACAATAAAAGCATTCTCTGGAAGAGATTTGCTCAAGAGCCCATAACTGGCTGGATTGTGCAGTGTCAGAATTCAGCATGCAAATTCACTGAAGGCCACACCATTTCAAAACTTCCATGAGCTTACTTTCATTTAAAATCCTTTATGCTTTAAAAGGAAGGAGTTGTTGTCCCAGTTGAGTCTGCCACTGAGAGGCTGAATAAGGGATTAAAGTTATTGGACTTGGATTCAAGTCTATACCCTGCTACTCATTAGGAGGATGACCTTGGAAAAACCACTTTACCTTGCTATTGTGAGGACTGAATCAGCTGTTTCATGCAAACCCTTTAGGTAGTTGTTTAGATGGTTGCTAGGGATAGTGAATATTTGTTATATATTTGTTGGCTATTAGTATTTCTTCTTTTGGGAAGTATCTGTTCAGCTCAATTGCCCATTTTTTGACTGGATTTTTTTTTTGGTGTTAAGTTTTCTAAGTTCTTTATATATTCTAGATATCAGTCCTCTATCAGAGTTAGAATACTATAGTGGTCCAAGTGTACCCATGTTTATTGTAGCACAGTTCACAATAGACACATTATGGAACCAGTCTAGGTGTCTATCAACAGACGAATAAAGAAAATGTGGTATATGAGCACCATAAAATTTTACTTAGCCATAAAGAAGAGCAAAATAATGTTTTTAGAATAAGAACATAGTAATGTTATTTGAAGGAAAATAGATAGAACTAGAGAATATTATGCTAAGTGAGATCAGTCAGTCTCAGAAAGTTACGGGTCTTATATTTTTTCTCCTATGTGGACGCTAGAGAGAAAATGGGAAATGAAGATATTTCAGATAACTGAGGAGTGAGACCCATGTAATAGCAGATGGGGATTGAAGGAGGAAGGTGGGGAGGGGAAGAAAGAGAAATGAAAAAGTTCAAGAATTGTTATGTCCTATATGAAGATATCACCACCAGTCTCACAAACATGTACAGGGAAGGAGGAGGACACACACGGCAGTGGGGGTGGTGGCAGGAGTTACTGAGGGGTACACACACGGCAGTGGGGGTGGCAGGAGTGACTGAGTCTCAAGCACAGGTGCATGCAAGGCCCAGATACCTCAGCGAGGGTTCATCTGTGGAGATATCAGAAATACCCGACTTTTCTTGGAGAAAAAGTTGCCAAGTGCAAAACCCTTTGTTATTTCAAGGAAAGTGGAAAGGATGAAGAACCCAGTGTTCTCGGTAGAAAGGAGACTCAAGTCAGAGACTCCTGTACACATCTCTGGAAAGGTTTAAGAGGAAGGAGGAGAGTCTGCAACAGGTTATGATTCATGAACAGTATGCAGGGACCAAATCGCCGGGGTTCAGATCCTCGCTCCGCTAGTCACTGTGTCTTTATGCGCCAGTTACTTAGCCTCTCCAAGCTGTCATCTTGTCATCAATAAAAGGGAGGGGATTTGGGACATAATAAGGTCGATCTCCTAGATTGTTTAAAAAAGCAAATGATATAATTCATATCAAGCGCTTACTATAATACCCAGGCATGATAGATTCTTAATAAATGGTACATTTTTTAGAAAAATTGAAAGATAACATCACAGTTAAAATAGAAATACAGAACAGTTCAGTCTTCTAATTTATTTGGAAGTTCCCTATAACCCCATTTGCTGATAAATTTCGTTCTTCTCCTATACTTCTAATTTGTATGAGATTCTGGGAAAATTGAAAGAATTTTACCCTAGGGGGTCAATATTCATGTAGGATTTATGATCCTGAGCCACTGATAAGAATCTGCCCAATACAGCCTTCTCTCGCTGAGATGATGTAACACCCACGTCATTAATTTCATTAACTTGCTTACAAGAGGGTAATTGTTCTGCACAATTGCTTCTTTCCATTATAGGAATAAGCTGCATATTGGCTTGCACAAAAAGAATTTTATCTATTTTTATTATTTCTTTTTAATGTTTTTCTTATTTTTTTATTGGTACGTTGTAATTATACCTCGTGCTGAGGTATAGAATGATAGGAACATACATGCACACAACTCCGGGAGCATTTCCTTCTTAGTTCTGTTCTTCCTCCTATTGACCCCTCCATATATTCCTTTGAGATTGGCATTGGTAATTTAATATATGTACATAGCATTACTTTAGCTATTTCAACTGCTATATATTTTTAATTGTGTGTGTGTGTGTGTGTGTGTGTGTGTGTGTGTGTGTGTGTGTGTGTGACTGGGGTTTGAACTCAGGGGCATTCTACCTCTGATCTATACTCCTAGCCCTATTTTATTTTTTATTTTAAAACAGGGTCTCACTAAGTTGCTGAGACTGGCCTTAAACCTTTTATCCTTCTGTCGCAGCCTCCCAAGTACTAGAATTACAGGTGTGGGCCACTGTGTCTGTCTCAGAATTTTATATATCACTTTTAAACTCAGGGAAATGTTTTGGCAAACTCTGGAACCTCAGTTCTAATCCCACCTCTGTGGACACACGCATGCAGTATGTGCTTCATCCTTGGCATCTTTGCAAGCTAAAGGCATTCCTCTTCTGATAGATTGTCTACTTTTATGTATTTTGTGACTTTTTATTTATTTATTTTTTTTAGCAATTGGGTATCTCAGCATATGGCAATAAATTAATGCATCCTGAGGTTTTTGCCAAAGACCAACAAATCATTCAAGTGCATTTATAATATTTTCATAATTTTTATATACTGCTCTTAGTAGTCTATTTAAACTTACTTTTTACATCATCTGGATATTTTTTGGTCAAGGCTTATGATTAGCATGATTCTACACGTGAGGAAATTAAGAAGGCTACATGATTTGTTGGCATCGGTGCAGGTGGTGGGAAAGAGGCTTCCAAATCAGGTCTTTAGACTCAAAACTCTATGAATATTCTACTTTTAGTACTTTGCATACTGTATTTCTCAATGTTTTTCTGGATCACTTTTTGATTCCTACTATATTGATTCTAAAGATCTTTTGGTTTATTGTGTATGTGTCTACTATGTGAGACTTTTAGCTCCTAAAAGATGGGAACCTTGCCTTCTTTATTTCTATTAGACATACAGAGTGAATGATGGCTGATATTTACCAGGTGTGCATTAAAAGATACTAAATTCATGGGGTTCACAGGCAACATTAATAAATAATCAAAGCTTCCTAAAATTGGAAAGTGACCCAGGAGTGCCATTGATCATTTTATTGCCCTTGACTTATTTATTTTACACCAAACCACACACTTCTGTACAGAATACAGGAAGCTCATTGTATGCCAGGGCTTAACAAGAAGAAAAAGTTCATGCATGCCTCCTCCTTGGTGGTTTCATAGGAATGAACTGCTAAGCTGTGGAAGGCATTTTAACCAAATGCATCTAATCTTACAGGAAACAAGCTATATTGAAGACAACACCATCCAAAATGGCGACATATCACTGATATTCTCACTCAAAGAAGAAGTTGGTGCACTGGCCAAAGTCTTGCGCCTTTTCGAGGTAAGCACTTTGTTCATGTTTTCTAAGATAATGGCATAGGAAACTTATGGGACATTTTTTAGTGAGATGCGGATGCATTGCTTTATAACCCTCTTTCTGTGAGCTCTCCAGGGTACTGGCAGCCAGGGGCAGCACATTGATCAGGGCTGCAACAGAACTTGATATGAGTTTGGTCGTGCATGCGACAGAACTTGATAGGGGTTTGGTCATGCATTCGACAAATCCTTCATGTGTCTGGCTGGCTATAATGAGACATCTCATGAAAACCTAAGATGTTCTTAGTGCTTGGGGTGGTGGGGATGGAGTGCACAGCAGTTGTAAGGAGAAGCTGCCTCCTTTAGGATCTAGCAGACTTCTGAGTAGCTATGGAGCAGAGTGGAGCCTGCAGGGTCCAGTGCAACGTGAAAATGCACTTCAAAAACAAAACAAAACAGGAAAGGAGTGCTGTTAAAAATACTAAAAGATAAAGCTTTTTTCATGTCTTCTGCAGCCTCTGTCTTGTGCTGTCATGGTGTTTTTTTGTCCTCTTCTTTCTCGGACATTGTGGACCCTCAGTTGCTAAACTGACAGCCTTGTTTCCATCAATGGTGGGCAAATTCATCTCCCCTTCCTATGAGTCCGCTGCTCTACCCCACATGATTGGTGGCCACTCAAGAGGGTCAAGTCATTCACAGGATCGCCTGCAGCCAGGGAGGGGACAGTAGATCAGGGCTTCCTACTATCTCAAGCCACCATTGGGTTATGATTCTGGTCGGAGATCCACAGTGGTGGCTAGGTGAGGCCACGGAGGTGAGGCTGGGTGGAGCCCACAGCTCAGGGAGCTGGAAACAAGCCCCTTCTACGCCATGATGGGAAGGCAAGCAGGAGGAAGAATTGGTCTTGAGTGTGAACCAAGACTCCAAGCACCTAGCGCATGATTTATTGTCCCACTGGACTTTGCTGACCAAACACAAACCCAAAGATGCATTAAGAAGTTAAAGAAGGCTAAAAGAATCTTAAGCCCCAAGCGTGAGCACTGTGGGACTGCATATATGGCACACACAGGAAACTGGTCTGGCCTCAGAACTCTTGTATCAGCTTGACTTGAGTGAATGACTATCTTCTCCATGTTCCCAAAGCACTTTTTACCTTTAACTGCAAAAACTTATGTGCCCTGCTTAGTGTCTGTGGAGCAGTATTTCTGTCTGACCCTGAGGTTGTTTTCTTCTGGAAGGGAATTTTGTCTCAGCTATCTTTATCATTTCAATAGACAATTTTATACATGCTAATTGTTCAAGGAAGAATAAAATTGAATTTAAACACGAGCAAAGGATATTAGAATCTCTTCACTTTTTTTTGCCCTGAATTCTAAGGAGTATTTTTGAGTCAATTGATTTCTTTAATAAAATTATATCTGGTGATGAATACATAAGTATGTGGAGAATAGACAGCTTTCTCATTAGAATTCCAAATACTCTAAGTAGATACTTCATCCTCAAAGAGGAAGGATGTAACTCCCAATTCTAAAGTGTGGATTTTGCATCCTGACTTCTTCCCAAAGAATACAGTATGGGAAGGGAAACAAAGCATAACTTCCCAGTGGAGGGACGTGGGAAACACCTCAGCCAGGGGACAGAGATTAACATCATCAAAAGGGAACCAAATATTGAAGTGGAACTTCTGTTAATATTTAAAAATCCCAGCATTGTCAATGATGAGTCATCTTAATTGTATTTACCTTTGACATAATGTGATGAAAGTGGCACTTTACCCCCGTGCTCCTCCTCCCCCAAACCCATAACCCCAGTCTAACCACAAGAAAAACATCAGATGAGTTTCCATTGAAGGGCATCGTACAAAGTACCTGGCTAGTCATCCTCAAAAGTGTCAAGGTCATCAAAAAGAAGAAATGCCTGAGAAATTGTCACAGCCAAGAGGAGCCTAAAGAGATATGAAGAGAAAAATGAAATGTGGCATCTTGGATGAGATCCTAGAAAGGACAAAGGACGTTAGATACAAATGAAAGAAACAAGGATACATCGCTATTAGATCACTAATTGTAATACATGTTCAGCGGTAATGTAAGCTCTTAATAATGATAGAAACTGAGGCTAGAGTATGCCTTTTTTTCTTTCTTTCTCCTTCCTTCCTTCCTTCCTTCCTTCCTTCCTTCCTTCCTTCCTTCCTTCCTTCCTTTCTTTCTTTCTTTCTCTCTTTCTTTCTTTCTTTCTTTTCAGTGCCAGGGGTAGAGCATAGGACCTTGTGCATTCTAGGCAAACTCTCTACCAATTAGCTATATCCTCAGCTGTTACTTTAAATTTTTGTGTACATCTAAAATTGTTCTAAATAATGAAGTCTATTAAAAAAAAGAAACCTAGCTATCCAAAGGAAGGGGAGACATATGCCTGAGTGAGAGCAAGCAAGGTGTGCAGAGGAAAGAGATAGGGTATTTTCTGAGTGATAAACTGTTCCCGAGACAGGATCTATCTATACGATACTCCTGTGCAAGTTTTCAGCCTTTGTATTAGACAGTTAATCACATTTTCTCCTTAAGAGGTTGCTCTATGGGCTAAAGTCAGAGTTAATAGGTTAAAAAACTGTAAATGAACAAGATGTTTACAACCTAATAAATAAACCACAAGTAATTAAATGACCAGAACTAGATAGAATGCACCCAAGAGGTGTGTGTGTGTGTGTGTGTGTGTGTGTGTGTGTGTGTGTACTCCCTGAGTGAATTCTTTGAAGCATAATCCAAAATCTTAACTGCCCAAGTCATCAAGAGGTGTTACTATACCCATTTAACAGAGGAGAAAACAGAAGTCATTGTACTGGGTGATCAGTGAAGGGTTGTTGTTAGTGTATATTAATTTTTTTTCCTCCAAAAATATTTCAGAAGTTACCCTAGGTATTGTATAAGTGAACATACCTTTTATACCCTTGTTATAGCCTGGCAAAACTCAGAGTTAAGTGCAGAGTTAAAGGAGTGAACTCAATTCTAGAATTTGTAGAACCGCATTATATGCCACACTGGCTACGTAAGATTCTTGATCTGCTCCACACTAAACTATGATTCTAAAACCCCCAGCTTATGATTTTTATCAGAGAAAACCCAATTGTTTATAAGAAAGCAGAACATCAGAGCAATTATTTTGCATATCTCTTTGTAAAGAAGATAATCTTTAAATGTGACATGTTGGGAGAAGGTACTGAAATAGGTCAGGAATCTGAGAAAAGTATGAAGATGAGAAAGATGTTAAAAGACAAGAAAAAGTCACAGCCTTGATTTAAAACATTTTTTTTGAAAAGTGAAAAATCTAGAATGAATTTCTTATGTCATTTATGAACACTTATGCACACAAATGCGTACATTTATGTACAAATGGTAACATTATTCAGAGACAAATAGCTTGATAGGACTGTGGGATGGTGTGGCCACAGAGAATTCGAGTGCTTACATCTTGCATGATATCTGTGGAAACAAGTGGGAAGCAAGCACTAGATGAAAACACTGGAAAAACCCTTAAACTGTGCAATTGACTAATTTCTGAGCCACATAAAATGAAAGGAGAGGAAATAAATGGCAAAGCAAATGAAAGAGTCTAAACTTCAGGTCAGTGTTTTCTAAACAATGTTCCATCAAATTCTATATTGTTCATATATGTTTTATCAAAATAGAATTACAGGAATAACTTCCCTATCTAGATTTTGGAGACCCTAAGTGCACAAGAACAGAGGAAAAAACTGATAATTCCTCCAGGGAAGAAAACTATTCAATTTTTCATGCTCTGCATTTCTCAAACTCACTTTGACCATGGAGTCTTGTTTAGGCCTATTAATATCTTCCAGGTATTAGAACTTCCAAGTACTAAACATATGTTAGCCTAGAGTTTTGAAGGCCAAACTATCAGTTATAACCTAGGCTTGGGGCATTGTGGATAAGAATTTACTATTAAAACTGTTTGGGTTCAAAACCCAGTTGTACTACCTCTGAGCTGATGACCACAAGAAAGTTGTTTAGTCTCCTGGTGGCTTGGTTTCCTAATTTTAACTATGACAGTAATAGTAAGCCTGTATTATAGGGATGTTATGAAAATTAAATGAATTAATTCATGAAAAGTGATTAGAATAGTGTCTGCCACATAGTAAGACCTCAATAAATGTTTGTTCTAACAAACATTATTTCTGTGCCCCGTATCTTTAGAGAGTCACAAAGTATAGGGGACTCTTAAGTCCTCAGCCATAGGAAAATAATAAAAAGATGAGGTTAATTTGGCTTGAAGAGAGAAGAAAAGACTTGGTATGGGGAACATAATCATTTCATTCAAAAATTTGGAGGTCCATCGTGGGAGAAGAAATCAAGTTGCTTTCTTCAACTTGAGAGACAGAAAGTCAATGAGTAGAAATCAAAAGGAGCTTGTTCTAAATCACTTACAGGCAACCTCTCTACTATTTGGAGGGTGCTGGAATGCACTGATTTCAAAAATTACTATTGTCAAAATAGCCAGCAAAGGGCAGGACAGAATCAAGACAAGCATATGGCAAAAATATACTTAGCTTTCCTTAATAAGACAAAAGATTAAAATCTACCTAGTTCCTCCAAGGTTGGTGATAGAGGGAGAACCACCGACATGGGGAGAAATATCTGTATCCTGTGTATTTCTTAGCTAAGTCCTACTGTAGTAGCACCATGCTTAATGAGCAGGACCATACAGCAGAGATGCAGTTGGGATGGTTAGCTAATCCCTACTCAATGCTTAGAGTAATAAATAAGAGACTAACAGTAATGCAAACCTAAACCATCTAGTTGCCTTGCCTGATTCCATGTGCTGGAAGCCTTCTTGGTCCTTAAGCCCCAGTAGCATGCACCAAGGTGCCCTAGCTTCTCAAAGAAAAAGTGAGATCTGAAATAAATGGGCTGACTTTTAGGTTGACCAGGTTTGATTCCCTGTCTGAGTGTTCATCCCTTCCTTAAGTGATTAGTTCTAAAGTTATCAACCCATTAAGGAACTGTATAGTCTGCCAATGGGACTTGTAGACCTCAGCTGGTAACTAAGTCAGAATACATTGTGCAGTGGTTTGGGTCTGGAATATCCCTTCAAAGCTCATGTGTTGAAAACATGTCCCCAATGCAGCAAGGTTCGGATGAGAGCATGTTTGGAGGGGTGGGTAATTGGGGGCAGGGCCCTGGGGACTATATCCATGGTCCGCCCTCCTCTCATTCTTTCTGATTCCAGCTTCTATAACTAAGAGCAGCTTTTCTCTGCCACATTCCCTGCTGATGAAGCTTCTGCCTTGGAACCAGTTGATCAGGAAATGAAACCTTTAAAACCCACTAGCATCTGAAATCCTGAGCCCTTCCCTCCTCTAGTTGTGCTTGTCTAGTATTTTGGTCACAGAGATAGAAAAGTTGAATCAATATTTTGAGAAGAGATATAGATTATTGTGTTGATGTGTGTAGGGTGGGTGGTGGTGGGCACTAAAACAGATGTTCTAGTGACTTAAGGGCAGCTGACTAGGATTGTGCCAAAACATCTAGCTGCTAATCTATGAACATTCCGCTGCCCTCAGCATATTGTTTTCTCAATTCTTTATGCATTTATTTAAGCATTCCCCATAACTCTCTATATTTTTAGCTCCTACTAGCTTATGTACCATTTCTTCTTGGGAAAATAAGTCTCTTGAGAGTCTTTACTGCAAGGGCTTAGTAATGAGCCATACAATTGGAAGCAGGCTCCCATGGGAAGTTGCAAAGATGAGGTCTCCCTTTCTCCTCCAACACTCCACCAATTACTTGATTGTGTATTCTCTGGGGAAGGAAACAAGAAAGAAGCAGATATACAGAGCTCTGAGATCTGAGGCCATCCCAGGGAAGTTCATTTGTATCCTCAATCGACATCATTTAATGATGAAGACTCAGAGCTTCAGACTAAGCAGGCTGTTCAAGCCTAGAGATGCAAAAATTGCTTCAGAATTTACCTTCCATTTTTACAGAAGACTAGTCTTTTGGAAACCAATGGAAAGGGCATAGTCTGTATTAGTCATATCCATTTCTGTACCTTAACCATGTCCAAAGAACCTATTTATCCTCCTTGTTGGATATTTGATGATCTCATACTCTCTCACTTGTATTTGAGTATTTGCTAGTATTAGATGCTATAGAGGTGATGGAGTCACAGGAATGAGCTAGACAGTCACCCTCTTCCCCTATAGAGCTCAGAGACTCTACATTAACAGACGATCATAAGGAAGTATATAACAAGTGCTGTGAGGAACTCAAGGTTCCATGAGCAACCTTAACCAGACCTGAGGCAGAGGAGGTCAGGGGAGGTTTCTTGGAGATGTAATGTTTCAGGTGAAGCCTGAAGGGGTTGACCAGGAGAAGACAGAGGAAGGGAGAAGCAAATTCTAGAATGAAGGAACAGTTGACTTAGGTGAGAAAGAATAAACAGGCGATCGGGTTGGGTTACATATTCCTGAATCCTCTACCATCTGGCAACCTCAGCATTGCTGGGGGCAGTGGGGTCATCCAGGCAGATACATGACGTTTGGACTTTGAAGGCCTGCCCATGATCCCGGGGTCTGGCAAGCAGCACTGGATCAAGAGGGAATCACGAGGACTGCTTTACCCCCTGGTCTTGGGTCCAGAGCAGCACAAGCGGGGGCCTGTTTACCAGGAACATTTCTTCTTTCATCAAAATAAGAAGTTTGAGTTCCACTGGAGGAAAAAAAATGTATAGCTCACATGACATTTTTACTTTATTTAAACTATAAAGTACAGATAATGATATAGAGAATACCACACAACTCACTTGCTTAAAAAACAAAACACCATTGAGCTGATTAAAGTCCCCAGGTGCCCCTCCCTCATGCATCTCTCTCTTAAAGGTAGCTATTAATCTGAGTTTGATATGTTGTTCCCATGCAACCTTTTATACATTTGTTATATGTAGATATCCATCAGTGATCGATGGCATAGTTCTGTAAGCTTTTATTCCTCATATGTTGAAATTATATCATAATTTTCCTTGTGCTGTTTTCTGTCTTGGGGAAGAGGGTGGTGAACATTGTTTTGTCCATTTTGATATTCATAGTTCTTACTCATTTTCCCCTCTATTCCATTGTGGGATCGTACTTTATCCATTTCCTGTTGGTGGATATTTAGGTTGTTTCCTTCCTTTGTATAGAGTATTGCATTGGACATTTTGTACAGGGTTGATGATCTACTTAATGAGTAGACAAATCTCTAATGGAAAACTAACACTGTTTTTCGCTGCCAAACAGTTCATACCTGGGCATATTTGAGAACTAGCAACACAGGGCTTGCTTTCGAAACTCTTATGATGACATTAGGTCTTGTATTTTGACAGTGTAGACAGAGTGTGCTGGCCCATTGATGACATGTGTGTTGGGATCGATTACAATTAGCCTAGAAAGAAATAGTCCACAAGGTCTTTTTGATCCTCTGTATCTTATCACTCTGCCAGCAAGAAAAGTTATAGCTCCATGAGGGTGGGAGATGTTCTTTCTGCTTTGTTACCATCACACACCAGCACCTAGACAGTGTGTGACCCATGGAGAGGCTCAGTGGAATGAGTAGCTCTTCTCTTCTAGTCTAGTCTCATCGTAAAATACTTTCAAGCTTTCCTTCTTTTTGAAGCATGCTCTCAGAAAAATAGCTGAAAATTTTTAGAGCAATAAAAGATATTAAAGAATGAAATGACTTATAAAACATAATGTGACCCTCCTCCCAGAGAAACACCTATCAATACCAGTTGGAGGAAGCAGAATATAGCAAGACCTTACTGAGTACCCATGAATCAAATCAAAATTGTGTTAAGTGCTTTTTCACCTCTTAGTTCTTATCAAGCTGTTAGAAAATATTATGGTCCCTCTAGCAAACACAAATAAACAAAAGTTCAGGATGGTCACCACTTGGCCTATCATCCAAAGACAGTGAGTAGCGGAATGAAAATGTGGACTCAGATTAGTTCCAAAGCCAGCGCTCTTCACTATAGGATTCTCCTTTTCTCGTAGAATCAAACAAAAAAGGGGGGATGGAGGCCCTCGGCTTGAGGCCAGTTTAGGATTCATTGCATGGTAGAGTGACTATAGTTAATAATAATGTAGCACACATTTCAAAAAGCCTAAAAGAGAGGATTTTAAATGCTCTCACTATAAAGAAATGATAAATATTTGGCATGATAGATATATTAAAATTAGCCTGATTTGATCTTTCCACAATGCACACATATATCAAAATGTTACTTTTTGTCCTACAAATATATTTAATTATCTCAATTAAAAATAAAATACTACTTAAGGGATTTAGAAAGATACATCAGTGTTTCACCATTATGAATTCTATAGTTTTTTTCACTCCCTCTTTAAAAAATATTTTTTTCTTCAAAGATGGGAACAGAAAGAGGTTTCTGATCCATACTTAATAAAATAGATCGTTCATGTTAACTTATCTCATACTTTCTCCTCCAGAGTCCTAATTAATCAAGTTTTTACATGGAGAGGTTTATGTACAAATGAAGTCTTAAACATACCATGAAGCTGTTTTTTAATTTTTATCTTTTGGTACTAGAAGTTGATCCCAGGGTCATTCTTTCTCTGAGCTACGTCTTCAGCCTTATTTATTTGTTTGTTTATTTTTGTTTTGAAATAGAGTCTTGCTAAGTTGCTGAGAGTCTCACTAACTTGCTGAGGCTGGTTTTGAACCTGCGATCCTCCTGTCTCAGTTTTTTATTTTTTAATTTTTTTTTTTTTGTGGTACTGGGGATTGAACTCAGGGGCATTCTACCTCTGAGCTATACCCCCAGCCCTATTTTTTATTCTTTATTTTGAAACCGGGTCTCACTAAGTTGTGGAGAGCCTCACTAGGTAGCTGAAGCTGGCCGCGAACCCGGATCCTCCGGTCTCAGCCTCCCGAATGCTGGGATTACAAGCGTGCGCCACCACGCCCGGCTTCAGTTGTTTTTTAAAAGTTCAACTCTAAACTTTTTTTTTGCTTTTCCACAGATATTCCCTTGGAGAATATCATGGGTTCTTTTTTCCTTATCCCTCACCACAGATGTGGTGAGTGTGTTTGGGTCATTTTGTAGACCTGCAAAAAGCTCTTGTTTAGCAATAAAATTCATTACTAAAACTAATCCTAACCAAACTTGGAAATTAATTTCTAAAGCCTCTCTTAGCAATCAGAATCATCTGTTTCTAAGGATCTACACTAATAAGCTGGAAAACCCCCCAATAAAGAAATTGCATGGTAAACCTGAGGGTTAATTATTAACAAATTGAATCAAATGGGAAATAAAATCCATCTGGATAGTCAATGTATACTTAACCAGAAACTTCTCTTACATAAGAATTTCGGCAAATAAGTGCGAGTTTTATGTGATCTCATCATAACCCATTTTTATGCATTTTGTCATTATAACCATTCAAAAAATAAGTTAAGCTGGATATGGTGGCACATTTCTGTAATCTCAGTACTTGGGAGGCTGAGATAGGAGGATTGTAGGTTCAAAGTCAGCTTCAGCAACTTAGCAAGACCATCACTAACTTAGCGAGACTCTGTTTTCAAATAAAAAATAAAATGGGGCTGGGAGTGTAGAACTCCTCTTGGTTTCATCCTCTGTACCAAAAAACTTTAAATTTTTCATAATAAAGTGTGTTTTTTAGAAAAGTTCAGTTATGATTAAGAGAGAAAATAGAAGGATACAAAAATACCCCCTCAACCCATCATCTGCAGACTATCACTTATATCTTTAAGTGTTGGTGACACTTTGGTTTATGAATGTTGTTACTTGTTTTTTAGTGGTTGCTCCCACTGATTATACTACAGTCCTATTGTGGGGGGTTAACTAGCTTAGAAATGTCAGTGCAAAGCTTTGTGAATTTTTCCTATAAGCTAGTTCTCCAGCAGTAAAACAGAGTCATGGGCTACAAGTTGTATGATGGTTATCCCAAGAGCAGGCAACTTCTGTGTGGTTTGTCTCCCAACACCACTTCTGTCCTCTCCCCTCTTGTCCATCTTCCAAATCATTGCACAAGTAAGCATGTCAGAGGTGTGTCCCTTCCTGGCTCTTGCCTTTGCTGTGTTCTCTGCTCTGCACAAGGCAGGGATTGGTCGTCTCTTGTTTTGAAGTTTCAACATAGGTCAATAGCAGGGAAGCTTACCTCTTCCCTTTCTTCTTAAGCCAAGAACTCTTTGCTGTCCTTAGGAAGTAGCCTCTGTTTGCCTGAGAGAGGTTCCATTATCTGCCACTATCACCCCTAGCCTTTCTTCGTCCTGGTTCTCTCTCCATTTGGGGCCCTCACGTTGGTGGACCTGGCTATAGCATGAACCCACAAATGATGGCAGCATCCTGTGCCCTTGCGGGTCATGAGGAAGAGCCAGCAGAAGGAGGACCTGTTTGGCATTACTTATCACTGTGCTAACTATACCCAGGGAGTTGAATTTCTTTATGTTCAACTTAATATTAATAATGATAAAAGTTGACATTTATGGAGTGTTCACTGTATCCCTGGCAAGAAGGGCAGTGTGGTCAGAAGACCATTGACTCAGCCAGGTGTGGTGGCACTTGCTTGTAATCCCAAAACATAGGAGGCTGAGATAAGAGGATCGCAGGCTTGCGGCCAGGCTCAGCAACTTAGTGAGGCTCTCCACAACTTAGTAAGAACCTGTTTCAAAATAAAAGAATAAAATAGGGCTAGGGGTGTAGTCCCTGAGGTCCATCCAGCACCAAAAATAAAATAAAATAAAGTGAAATAAAATAAATACTAGTGACTGAGTAGAAGAAACAGACCCCCCGCAACCCCCCCCTACAGCAAAGCATCTCTACCTCTCAAGTTTTTTTTCCTCTTCTTTTCTTTTTTTTTTTTTTTACATCATCCTTAACCTCTTCAAAAGGCTATGAGGAAGGTCACAGAGAAGAATTCTAGCCTGTAAAGTGATAATACAATGGAAAAAGGTATCATGATTGTACTTATATATGTTCTCTTCAACCTTAGACCATTAATAATCAAAGCAAAAGACACAGCCTCTTCAACTACAAGGTTGATGGATTTCATTTATTTTAAATATTAGTCACTCGGGCTATTATATTTTCAGTTCATTTATATGTCAAGGTGCCCCCTGTTATATGTTTGCTTTAATAAAATATAGATGATGCTCATTGGTTTTTGCTGTAATGAACAGTGCTTCAATGAAATCATAGACTTTCTGAATTAGCAGATGATGTGCCAAACCCTTAAATTAGAGAATCATCTTAAGTAAATGATTCTTGTGTGTGTGTATGTGTGTGTATGTGTGTGTGTGTGTGTGTGTGTGTGTGTGTGTGTGTGAGAGAGAGAGAGAGAGAGAGAGAGAGAGAGAGAGAGAGAGAGAGAGAACCATAGTAGCTACACTATCGCTCTCCAAAGACACTGAAATTGAGTAACTATAGTAAATGATCATTATTTTTACAATTGTATGGCATTTAATAAAGTAACTTCACAGCTCTTGGCATGGATTCGGGAGTGCATGTTCTGAGTTCTAGGGATGAGCTTCCAGCAGGGAGCTGGCTCAAGACTGCAGCTTGACTTACGTTGAGGTTTAGCATGCTTTACCAGATTCTAGAAAGTTCTGCTGCTGAGCAACATTGATTTTTCAGTCAGCATCTGCTTCTGAACCAATTTCAAGTGTCCAGATTTTGCAAGGAAACTATGACATCTTTTTAATAGAAGTGGGTCCAGACCTCCACACCTTTCCCTTTCTTTGAAAAAAAAATCCAGAGGTAGGTGAGAATCTTGAGTTTTCCAGCATTCTTATTATTTTAGGGAATGTATTTAGACAAATTATATGACCAGCCACATGCTTTTTATCTATACTCTGGTGATTTTGCATCTAGCACTAAGTAAATGACAAAATAAACCAGTTAAGCACAAAGAGCTTGATTCTAAAATTAGGGAGCTCTTTGGACAAATCAAGGCCTGATAATAAGGCAGTGATGAGGAAAAATTTGCCTTTTTCTAAGAATACATTGCAGATGCAGTCCTCAAAAACTCTGAGACTTCTTACTTACACTTTTTGCTTTTTTTTTTTTTCCTATACTGGGGATTGAACCCAGGGCCTTGTACATTCTAGTCAAGTGCTCTACCACTGACCTACCTCCCCAGACCTATTTTCCTCCATTTTGGGGAGATTTTAAAAATTGTTTATTTGTGAAGACATTTAACAATAGCCAAGGATAATAATAACTTGAGAAAAGTATATACAACAGAAAGTTAACATCAGCATATAAATAAATAATACTACTCAATAAAAAATAACTTTGTGCCAGGTGTGGTGGTGCACACTTGTTAATCCCAGTGCTTGGGAGGCTGAGACAGAGAGATTGCAGGTTTGAAGTCAGCCTCAGCAATTTAATGAGGTCTTCCAAAACTTAGTGAGATCCTGTTTTAAAATAAAAAATAAAAAAGGCTGAGGTGTAGCTTAGAGGTAGAATGTTCCTGGGTTCAAGCCCCAGTACCACAAAAACAAAAAACCTTTAAAATGGGAAAATGGCATGAACCTATAGTTCATAAAAAAAATTTAAATGGCCACTAATCATTCGACAAAATATTTAGTTCCATCCACAATTACATAAAAAGTTGAGTAATGAGTTATGAGCTATTTTCACTATCATGTCAAGAATATTGAAAATTGTGAAAGTTGGTACAGGTGAGAACTGTGGGTCCTTTAATAGAAATGTAGAATATGTACATACAGCCTTTCTGGAAGGCAACAGTTTAATATGTAAAGATCTTTTAAAGGTAAATACTTTCAAATTTGGTAATTTGGCCCCTGGACATTAATGTTGGGAAAATAATTATGCAAGTAGGGAAAGGCGTATGTATAATGCTATTCATTGTTTCTCTTGGCAAAAAAAAAAAAACAAAAAACAAACAAGTCACTTGTCCATCACTAGAGTGCTGTTGAAGAAATTATGGCGCTTGCAGACTGTCACTAATGGGTCATGAGACAGTCACCAAGAACTGATCAGAACGGGATAGGGGAGGCTAGTGTCAAAGCAGAAGTGTTCTGGTTTTGCATCTTTGGCTATGTTAGTCCAATGACTGTCCCCTCACACTCTCAATTCTCTCTTCCAGGAGAATGATATAAACCTGACCCACATTGAATCCAGACCTTCTCGTTCAAACAAAGATGAGTATGAATTCTTCACCTACCTGGACAAACGCAGCATGCCCGCTCTAACAGGCATCATCAAGAGCTTGAGGCATGACATCGGCGCCACGGTCCACCAGCTCTCCCGAGATAAGAAGAAGGACACCGGTAAGAACTAGGGGAGTCACATGACGTGGGTGACTCTACATGGTCTTCATAAAATAACAGCACAACTACCCTGGACAGCAGTTATGGGGATGAGGTTAGAGGATGTCGGTCAGGGACCTAGACAAAAGCCTGGCATATCAGAGAATACATTGGTGACACCAATGTATTCTATGCCTTTCTCCAGATACCAGTTTCTTATATTAGTAGTTTTCTTTGTATTACTGCAATTTTTATATATCATTTCATTTGTGGACTATCATATTCTCTGTCTTCCATCTCCAGAGGTGTGATGGCTATGGTGTCCAGGGAGATTTCTATATAAATGCAAATTCAAGACAAGATGCTTGATTATCTCCATTCTAACCAAAGAGTTGTCCCCAAACATTCTCATAGCATGTCTATCCTGGAGCTGGGATGGTTTGGTGTTTGGGTCCTATGGCTTCTGTTGTCATTGTCAGTCTCTTTATCTGCCTCTTCCACTAAATTGTGAGCTTCTTGTGGGCAGGGAGTCTCTCTTACCTACATTTATGTCCTCCCAGTTTAGCACAATGCTTGGTACACTCAAATATTTGTAATTGGATCACAAATACAGAAGTTGTCAGGTCTTGAGTGGCTCATTATCTGCTTCTCATAATGCTGCGTGGTTTTGTCCCCTAGAAGAGAGAGGGCCGATAGAATGTAGGAATTTTAAGAATGGGCTTGGAGTTCGGTAGATTTGGGTTCAAGTCCTATTTCCTCCACTTATTGATTTTAAAACTCATGGGAGGTCCCTTTAACTGTCCTGACCTCAATTTTTAATACTTTTTTATGAGAATTGAATAAGATCATACATAAATCATGCTTAAAACAGTACCTGATATAATACAGATGGACTAAATGATAGTATGGAATTGTTAGGATTATGATCAATTTAAAAAGAATGTAGAGAAAGAAGGTGATTGCTTGTTAGGATCCAAAACATATTCAGATGAACTCTTTTAATAACTATATTTTTTAGAGCAGCATTATGTTTACTGAAAAAATTGTGCAGAGTACAGAGAATCACCATGTGCCTTCTTTCTCCTCATCCAATTTTCTCTTTTAACTACTTGCATTACTCCAGTGCATTTTCATTAAAAAATTTTTATGGTGCTGGGAATTGAATCCAGGGGCAATATACCTCTAAGATATACCCCCAGCCCTTTTTAGTTTTTATTTTTAAACAGGATCTTTCTAGGATGCTGAGAGTCTTACTACATTGCTGAGGCTGGCCTTGAACCTCCAATCCTCCTGTCTCAATCTCCCAAGTACTGGGATTACAGGGGTGAGCCATTCATGCCTGGCTGTAGTGGATTTTTATAATTAATGACTCCATATTGATATTATGAGTTCATACTCAGAATCATGCTTTGCATTGTGCAATTCTGTTGGTTTTAACAAAAGCATAATGTCATGTGTCCTCCAGCAAAGTGTCATACAGAATAATTTCATTGCCCTAAAAATGCCCTACACTCTACCTAGTCATATCTTCTTCTTTATACCATCACCCTCCAACCACTAATTGTTTTCTTTTCTCTAGAGTTGTGTCTTTTCCAGAATGCCATATAGTATTCAGCCTTGTTGACTGGCTTCTTCCACTTGACAGTACTCACGAGAGAGTCCCTGGTGTCTTCTCTTGACTTAATAGATCATTTCTTTTTATTGCTGAATAATATTCCACTGCATCAACTTTACTGGAATTTGTTTATTCATTCATCCAACTTAAGGGCATCTTGGTTGCTCCCAATATTTGGTGGTTATGAATAAAGCTATTGTGCAGGTTTGGGTATGGATGTATATTTTCTTCTTTTTATTTTTATTTTTTGCTTGGCATGATGAGCTATAATTGGAGAAAAAAGTTTTCCAGTGAGCATAAATTTCCAACTCATTTGAGTAAATACTTAAGAATGTGATTGCTGAGTGACATAAACTTGTTCTTTCATCAAAATTTTGTTATCTACAGTAAAATCAAAACTTTCTCTCCAAAACAATAAAGCTTTAGGTTGAGAGAATTCCAAGCAGTATAATTGAATTGGTCAATAGGTACTGAGTTATAGTTAGATAACAGAAATAAATTCTAATGCTCTATTGCACAGTAGGGTCACTTCAGATAATGATAATGTACTTTGTTTTTCAAAACACTAGAAGAAAAGTTTTTAATGTCTACACCAAGGAAAAGGAGATCTTTTCTTCTCTTTCTCCCTTCCTCCCTCCCTCCCTTCCTTCTTTCTTTTCTTCCTTCCTAGTATTGAACCCAAAGCTTTGTGCAAGCTACAAATAGGTAGAGTTCTTATGTGTCAATTAAAAATAATTTTAAAAAACTAACATTTTAATAGGCAGAGATGCTTTAAAAGGAGGCAAGATCCCTGCCCTCCTAGGAGATCCCTTCTGTCCTCCTCCTCCTATAAGTATAACTTGGACAAGGAGGTCCTCTCTGGTTCTGCCGAGGCCTGCAGGGCCCGCCACGTGCATGGGCTCAGGTCTCCGGGGTACAGGCTCTTGGAATTTGTTCTCTGTTTGGCCCTTCTGCCTTTTCCCCCTTTAGTCTCCCAAGCTTTAGCCCTGATGACCGTCCTCTCCTGCTTTTCCGGCCACCTGCTCCCAACAGGAGCTGCAGGCCCTGAGGACAAAGGGTCTGCCGGATCCTGGGGCAAGCTCTGCCTCTGGTTGGAGCAGGTGGAGGCTGGGGCCAGCTGGGGCTCTGGGGTCGGAAATCAAAGCAATTAACAGGCGGGCAGGCAGGCAGGCAAGCAGGCAGCCCCTTGGGGAGCCGGGAAGATGTATGTAGTCCAGCTGGAGGACTGCAGCCTGCACTGGAGGCTCCACAAAGAGATTCTTAGTGGGGGTATAGCGGCATAGTTAGGAGCCAGGTTCTGGTACCAGGGTGTGCTATGCTCCGTGTGACTTTGAGCAAAATACTGAACTCTTGCAACCTCCCGCTGTATCCAGTGGGAATAACAAGGGTCTCTGCTTTGTAGGATTAATAAACTCACATCCGTGAAGCACTGGGAACAGAGCAGCATGTGTTGAAGGACTTAATAGATGTTCTCTAATTTTACTGTTATCATCAATAATGACACAAGTGCAGGAGACACAAAAAGCCAGCCTGGACAGGACTATGTTCTTTGGAGACTTTGAGAACTGGAACATGACCTCAGAGGTCATGCAGCCTGTGGATCCTTAATTTTTCACCGCCCACATGGAGACCCTGACTTGCCCTCCAGCCAGTATGAATTCTGTCTGGTGGTGGGCGAGGGTGCGTGTGGAGTGCTGTGTTATGCCAGGCCCTGAGCAGAGAGAGAGAGAGAGAGAGAGAGAGAGAGAGGAGCCATCTGCTTGAGGAGCCCACAGCCTGGCAAGAGAAGTCCAGTAGAGGCACAGAGATGGCTGGCTGATGGAGTTCAGCCTCCTCTCCACTGGGTAACTCTGAGGATCCAGCAATGTGAAAGTAAGAAAGCTAATGTTTGCCACACATGGTGGTGCATGTCTATAATCCCAATACTTGGGAGATTGAAACAGGAAGATCAGAGGCTCAGCGCCAGCTTCAGCAACTTAGTGAGACCCTGTTTCAAAATAAAAAAGGGCTGGGGATGTAGCTCAGGAGTAGAATGCTCCTGGGTTCAATCCCTAGTACCAAGAAAAAAAAAAAGTAATGTTTTCATAGAGAGATGTCATGTAGTCACTGTTGAGCTTACAGAGCCTGAACACAGACCAGTCAAATTCCCCAGCACCAGTCCTTGCTTTGTGGCTTAAAATGGCCGAGTGCTGATGTTTGAGGTCAGAAGGACATTTCACCTACTAAAGAGAAAACTGCTGACTACCCCTTTAAAGCAACATGTGTTTCGTGACCCTTACTTCTTGGAGCGGTTGGTCAGTCGTTCCATAATGGCTGCCCACACATATCCTTAACTTACTCATAACCAAACAGCTGCTAGGGGTGCAGCGGATGATGGGGTGGTGCCTACCGAGATATGCGGGGGCCCTCTGAGTTTCTGTGGTAGTTTTTGTAAGGTGGAGTTTGGGCCCTGAAACAGAGCTTTGTAGCCCAAACAAGCGTTTCTTTGCAGAGTTGCTCTGTCTGTAGAGGACTCAGTGGGAGAATGAATGATCAGAGGAAGAAAGGCATCGGAGTAGATCCGGACCTTTGATTCTTTCTCTGGACAAAATGCTCTTTTTATTGAGGGGCTCAGATCTCGGGCAAGTCTGACAGCAGGTTCAAGTGGGAGATCTGAACCCCTCAAATCAATTAAGCTAAACCACTTTCCACTTCTGTTTTTAAACCATTCAGAAAGCCATGTGGGTGATAGAAAATGAAAGTTTTTCAGTTTCTTAATTGCTAAAGTTCCCCACCCAAAACAGCTTAAGGGAAGGTTAATTATGGTGACATGTTAAAGAAACCCCAACCTTCTCAAATGCCTCCTGGAGAAGTTGATGTGAGTTTAATAGGATTTTAATCCAGAGAGCCTTTTGAATACTTGTGGCCTATTCTCCTCTCCTCTCTTTCTTGATGACCTCAAATCCTTCTTCAACCCAACATGAAAGAGCATTAATATCGGCCATCGATCAGTCTCCTAATCCTTTTACCTTCCCTTTGAGTCCTCTGCATGACATTGCATTGAGTAGGGGTGGAAAATGCCTACATGGAGACAGATTACAGCCAAGCGAAGCAGACGGACAGAAGTCTTAGGTAGATGGAAGTCTAGGAGCAGCGATATTTGAGAAATTTATCTCTTTGGCATTATTTTCCAAGAACAGATGGACATTTGTTAGATTTTGTTTAAGTTGTAATTATAAAGGTCTTCGTGTAGAAGGAATGTGAGTCCAGACTGCTAATACAACTGTATATTCTGTGTGGAGCAGAAGGCTGGCTGATTCTATCTATCTATCTACCCATCCACCTACCCATCTGTCTATCTATCTATCTTTCCGTCTATGTATTATGCATACATCTATGTATCTATCTCTCTATATATCTACCTACCTGTCTATGTATCTGTGTGTATATGTGAATGTACGTTTCTTTGTATCTATTATCTATTCAATCTCTCTCTCTCTCTCTCTCTCTCTCTCTCTCTCTCTCTCTCTCTCTCCCTTCCTTTCTCCCTCCCTCCCTCCCTCTCCCTAGCTGGGAGCACTTGTAATCATTCTGAGAAGACAAAAGCAGCATCAGTATACTTATTTCCTCCCTTTTATGGCCCCTGTCCCCACCCTCTTGATTTTTCTCTTTTCTGCTTTAGAATT